>PVKE010004736.1:0-62736 GCA_004027555.1 Craseonycteris thonglongyai
ACACACACACACACACACACACACACACACACACACACACACCCCTATCCTGCAACCTCTTACCACTTATTCACCCAAGAAAGCAAATTTATCTCCTCTTGGGAAAGAAGACCAAGGCACACTATTTGTTTTTCATTTTCCTATTAATTTTAATCACAGAAATGGTACCTTTAAAATTGCATATCTTGAATGCATGCTGAGAGCCGTTTCAAACTGCGTTTCAAACAATTCAATTTCTAAAGTCTGTGTTAAAGGAGATAGGGAGAAATTGGCACCATATCATTACATATCAGCATTTTCTGATGCCCTCCCCTCTCACATGACATCTTTTGAATCCTTTAATAAATCCTTATGGGTTTGTGTCTGGGGGTGGGGGTGGGGGTGGGGGTGGGGGGCTGGGAAGGGCCTTGCTTAGCTAGAAAGCCAATAAACTGACTAAGAGCACTAGGCCTTGTCAGATTTCTAACCTTCCCCGGTGTTTGCAAAGTGTTGGCTATTTCTGAACCAATATTTTGGTAGGTTCTGGCTGTCATCAGCGGGGAAATGTGTTGTTCACCTTCCCTTCTCTGTTTCTGAACACCTTGTTCTGCAGCACAAATTTCTCCAGCACACTCAGAAAATACAAAATGCATAAGTTGTGGTAATCATACAGAGGAAGAGCTCCATTTGCATACCCTTCATAATTCAATTTAATTTTTTTTTTTGTCAAGAGTTCTGAATGCTTTGTGTTTGCTTTAATCAGAATGTTGACATTTACACTGAAGCCAATTTCTCTTTTTCTCCTCCGTGTTTTGTTTAACTACGACAAGTGACAGCAAACTGGAAAGAACAGACTTTTTAAATTGGCTCCTTGCCCAGAATGCATCATTTCTCTTGTAGCTTTCCCCCCTTCCTATGCATTGCAAAAGGAAATGTGAAAACATACTCTGCGAACACAAGAGTGAGGTGTTAGTGCTTTTAGATAAAGATTTGTGTTGTATTTTAAAACCGGATTGCTGTACAGTTTCAAGCTATTAGTAGGAGCCTATTATGTCGTGGCTCTGGGTCCTTGGAGAGACATGCTTAGTGTATTTCAGTAATTCAAGGCAAACAGAAAACTACATACGAAAATATTTAATGGCAAAAGCATTAACTGCTGAAGGCTGTAGGAAGCAATAAGCAAGCATGGCACCTGACATTAACTCTTTCCAACAATATTCTCCCTGATTTTTCTCTGTCATGTCCCAAGTGGTGTAGGGAAGCACCGATGTGAACACAAACCTGCAGATATTGGCCATTCTGAAAAGCCTCAATGCAGCAAAGCCCTTGCCCTTTTTAACAGAAAGGCTATTGTTGGGTTTCACGCTCGATGTCAAGAAGTTCTATGAGAATATAACTTCTGTTTGAATTAGAATTTGTCCATATATTTGATTCAATGGTTTAAACCCTAAATACCGTAAGTTTGCAAATGGCTTTTATCAAATACAAGAAGAGAAATACAGCACCCAAGGCCCACCTGGTTGAAATAAAATGTGTCCCTTCATGGAATTTAGTTCTATCTCAACAAAGGGAGAGCAAAAATGAAAAGGTTGGGCTTCAAATAAACCTAGTGAAACAACAGATTCCTTTGACAGAGTGCAATGTGAGGAGTCACTGTGGTACCTTCAGAGAATTAACTGAAGGGAATCAGAAGAAAGATTTAATGAGAGAGCAATGTACTCTTCCCAATCTTTCTATAGCTTTAGTAATGTGAAATCCCATGCATTGGTCATTAGAAAGTACAGTCATGCAGAAAACAAGTCACCTGGACAATGATCTTCAAACTCTTAAGTCATGATTTATTACTACAAATTCATTTTTAGTTGCTCAGAAGCAGCATTTTGTTAACTATAAAGCATACAATAGAAGATAACAGTTTGTGCCTTAGTAAGCTAAGTGTTGCATGAAGCATCTTTAAAAATTGCATCTGTGTGTATGTGAATTTAGTCATGATACAAAAAATATTTCTCAATGTTTGCCAGCAGTCAAAGTTTTTTCAAAAACACTATAAATGTACCCAGTTTAGACCTGACCTGTCCACTTACTGTTGTGCCTTCAAACTCACCATAGCAATTTGTTAAAAATGAAAGGGTGTATATTCCTTAAAACGAAATGTGAGTTTACCAAATAATTCTTTTACTATCCGAGGTCCCTGGAAGAACATAAGAGCACTTGCTACATTAGCGAAGAGATGAAACAAGCTCTAGCATATACAGAAGAAGAAAGACATTTTTTATTGAAAAAAATGAATGAATGAAGAATGTTAACATGGAGGACAGACCCTAGAAGGAAGGTGATGGAAAGTAGAAGAATTTCATCACAAATGTTACCAGTTGCTGACAAGAAATCTGTGAGTGTCCATGAAAGGATTACGAGGATAGGATGACTGGGAAGAGAAAGGCCATAGTCCATTTAGAAACCTAAGATTTTGAAAAATTTTTGTGTCTATGTGGAATGTATTAGTTTCCTAGGGTTGTCATAACAAAGTATTACAAACTGGGTGGCATTAAACAATAGACATTTATTCTCCCACCATTTTGGAAGCTAGAAGTAAAAAACAAAACTGTCAGCACAGCAATGCTCTCTCGGAAGTCTATAGGGACAAATCTGTCCCAGGCTTTTCTCTTAGCTTCGGGTATCACTAACAATCCTTGGCTTACAGATGTATCCCTCCAACCTCTGCCCCCGTTCACACAAGGCATTGTCCCCATGCGGTGCCATGACTGTATCTACTCTTTTCTTCTTACAAGGACACTAGTCATACTGTGTTAAGGCAAAACCCTAATAGCTTCCTCTTTATTTGACTAAATCTGCAAAGACTTTATTTCCAAATAAGGTCCCATATAAAGGTACCAGGGATTTAGATTTCAAGGTCTCTTGTTAGGGACACAATTAAACCCATAACAGGGGGCTTGATAAAAATGTTTTTATGCCAAACCCTTTTCTGAGATAAAGATGAGAAGGAGCAGAAGTAGAGTGAGTTGTTATTGATCATGAAAATGATCTGCCAACATGAAAGCCATACCCAAAGCTGTGGAAAATCTAATAAAATAATTTGGGACTGAAATTCTATGTAATGCAGACCAAAACCAAGTAAGGCTGAACAAAATATTTTAAATAGAGTGTGTAAATTATCTGGGCACTTACAAGGAAGTGAAGAGTTACTGGGACAAGATCTGAAAGAAGACGGATGTTTGAGGCTTCTTTCTGTCTCAGGATATCTGTCAGCACTAGAAGAGGGGCTAGGAGGCTGAGACACTTAAAAAAAGCTGTTTCTGACAGACTCACAGAGCTAAGGAATATTGGAATTCTCAGACTGCAGTGGAGTTATACTCACCAAAACTTTCAGCTGGGTTCCCAAGAGCTACAGGATAGGGATAAGGCAGGGTATAGAACAGTATTTGTGGCTATTAGAGTTCTGCTTTAAATCATCTTAATACCTGGATAAATTAAGGTGCTGTAGGCTTGTTAATTCTACTACCACCTTTCTGAAGCAAATACAACTCTTCATGGAAGAAAATAGTATCTGTGGTTTCAATATTCTCTAAATTTTATAGGCATAGCTTCCAGCATTCATTGGAAAATAACCAGGTATAAGAGAACACATAATGTGATGGACAAGCAAGAGAAACAATATACAATAGATGAAGCATAAATAATCAATACAATGGAGTAATTACACATAAAATTTTAAATGGACAAACATAGGAGACAATAAGAAATGATAAAAAGACAGACATTTTTTAATGAGTTATTTTTACTGTTTTTGACAGAGAGAGACAGAGAGAGAGAGAGAGAGAGAGAGACAGACAGACAGACAGAGAGAAAGGGGAGGGCCCAGAACAGTCTCCATAGTTGCACATCATTGGTTTTTCCACATAGTTTCACTCCACAGGTGGGTGCGGGGCTGCACAGGGCAGGAACTGGGCCAGGGTCTCACCCCGGTGAGAACTGAACTGGGGGCACTCCCCAGTTCAGCATATGGGTCTGCATGGGCTGGGTCCGGGATTCGATCCTTGGTTCCCAGGGCTGCAAAGTGAGCGCTCAACCCACTGAGCCATCCTGGCTTTCCCATGACAGACATTTTAATTAAAAGAAATAAAACTGAAATTAATTACTCTATCGGTATAAGATAAAAGAGAGACCTGGAATAGATAAGAGAAAAATACTCAGAGAAACAA
The DNA here is from genome assembly GCA_004027555.1 of Craseonycteris thonglongyai. NCBI lineage: Eukaryota > Metazoa > Chordata > Mammalia > Chiroptera > Craseonycteridae > Craseonycteris > Craseonycteris thonglongyai. The sequence goes on from PVKE010004736.1 coordinate 4,200, forward strand.
TAGTATGAAATATTTTTATAAAAAGATAAAAATATTAAAACCATAAAGAATATAGAATATAACAATATGTTCTAACAAAAGTATAATTTGAGACCTTTTTTGTTTGGGGGCGGGCTATATCCAGTTTATTGACAGGTTTATTAAAGACATTCTTCATTTCTTTTAGTGTTTTTTGTTTCTAAAATTTCACTTTGATTCTTTTTTAATTTCCATCTCTATATCTACATTATCCTTCTGTTCTTTCATGTTGCCCACTTCTTCCAGTAGAGCCTTGAGCATATTAACCATAGTTATTTTTAAATCCTTGGTTTGATCATTTCAATAGCCCTGCCATATATGAGTCCACTTAGGATGCTTGCTTTATCTCTTCAGATTGTGTGTTTTATTTCCCCTGTCTTTTAACATGCCTTGCAATTTTTTATTGAAAGCTGAACATAATGTATTAGATGATAGAAACTTGAATAGATAAGCTTTGGTATAAGGTTTTATGCTTATCTGGGTAGGAATCTTATTGTGTTTATTATTTATTGTGGTATATGTTACAGACTTCAATTTCCTCTAGTGTCCTTGATTTTTGTCCCTCTGTTGTCTTGGGGTTTCCCTAGAAATTCTTCTTAAGTAAAGCCTAAGACTTACAGTTTTTTTCAGTTTAATCCAATGTCACACAAAGGCCTTATTTACGTGCTGGTAAGGAGTGAGGGGAGAAGAAGCATTCTATAATGCTACAATAAGGTCTCAATCTTTTAGTGAGTTTGTGTCCCTGAACTGTAATTTTCACAAGTATTTTATCATTTTTTTCTCTTCCTCTTTAGGTGAGACAAGAGGGGTAGATATGGCTGGAGTTCTGTAATTTCATTTCCTTCATCCCAGGTAAAACTTTACTGAAGTATTTTTTTCTGCTTAATAGGTCTTATTTGTGAAGAATTATCTGAGCCTTATTTAAAATATTTATTTGTGTGTGTGTATTTAAAAGTGGTTATATATTTTCCCCACTTTTCTTTTGGAATTTGAAAAATGTTGCATTACTTTATTTTAGTTACCATATTTCTGATGAGAAATACACTCTCATATGAATTGCATCTCCTCAATAGCAGTGGTGTCCAACATTTTGGCTTCCCTGGACCACATTGGAAAAATTATCTAGGGCCACACTTAAAATATACTAACACTAGCAAGAGCTGATGAGCTAAAAAAAAAAAGTTGCAAAAAGATCTCATAATATTATAAGAATTTGTGTTGGGCCTCAGTCAAAGCTGTCCTGGGACACAGGCTGGACATTCCTGCTCTATAATAATGTGTCATGTTTCTATGGATAATTTCACATTTTCTTTAATTTTTGAAAATTTACTTATGCTGTGACTTATGTCTTGACATGTATTTTCTTAGGGATATTCCTCTGATAATCTTCAATCTGTAAATTTATGTTTCTGGATGAATTTGTGAACAATTTAGCCATTGTTTCTTCAAATATTTTTGTCATTCCTTCTTTCTCCTTTACTTCCAGAACTCTGATGACATGAGTGTTAAATGTTTTGGTGTAGTCCTATAGGTCTTGAAGACTCTGTTCATTTTGTTTTCCAGTCTTTATTTTACTTATATTTCTGATTAGGTAATTTCTATTGTTCTAGTTTTCATTTGTTTGATTATTTCCCCTCTTCCCTACATTCTATTAAGTCCATCCACTGAGTTTATTTTGTTTTTGTATATTGCAGTTCTAAAAGTTCCACTTTCTTCTCCTTTCTATCCCATATTTATTTGCCAACAATTTCTATTTCTTTGTTGAGACTTTTTGCTTTCATTTGCTTCAAGTGTGTTTGTAATTGCTTGTTGAAAGATTTTGTAATGGGTGCTTTAAAACCTTTGTCAGATAATTCTAATATCTGTCATCTCAGTGTTATATTTTTTTCAGTTGTTCTAAGATCTTTCTCACTTTGGTATGACTAGTGAGTTTTGATTAAGACCTAGACATTTTTTATATTATATTAATAAACCATATAACCTTCTCATTTCAACCTTTTTTATGTGGCTTTTTTTTTTGACTCCACTCCTGTAGGGGAAGGTTGGTGCTGCCTCCTTATTCCCAGGTGGAAGAAAGTCTACAGTCCCCACTCAGGGGACATTGACAGTAATGGAGGGGGCTCCTCCTTACTGACTGCTGGGCAGGGTGAGAGTTACATTCCCCGTGTGGTCTCCACTGATGATATGAATGTAGAGGTGGGTGTGGCCTTGTTGTTGCTTAGTGATGGTGAATGTCCTAACTCTCTGCTAGGCCTCCTTTGACTTCTTCCCATCCTGGAAGGAGCAAGACTTATTATTAATGTTGAATGGAAATAGAACTTTATCCTCCTCATGTGGTTTCCACTGACAGGGGTGCTCATTAACCAGCTGGTGGGGATAAAACTCAAGCTTCTTACCTGATCTTCTCTGATACCACCTCACTCATATAATAGTTTAGAATGCCTCATCATAGTCTAATAAGGTTGGAAATGTAGTATTCCCACTCAGCCTTTGCTGACTGGGTGGAGATTCAACAACAATTTTTAGTTTTGATTCTGTTGTTTGTTTGTTTTCTGTGATGTTTAGCAGTTACTGTCTAAAAGTTTTCTATTTTGCCAGGCTTTCCTCTTCTTGGTCCTTTAGCTAGAGAGAGCAGGCTTTTGTTGTATTTATTTCTCTTTTTCTCTTCATCTATTAGTGTTCCTGGTTTGCTAGCTTCTTCAGCTCCAAGTCTGGGGCATGTGAGGCAAAAAAGAAAACCCAGGGAACTCACTGTTTTATTGTTATTCAAGTCCTGGGGCTTTTTAGCTTATACATCTTACTCTTTTCACATTTCAGAACCATATTATGTTTACTGTACTTAAAATATCCATGGTTATTTGTTATGCTTATCAAGAATAAAAGGAAAAAGTATGTTCACTCCATCTTTCCAGAAGTGAAAATCCATGAAAATCCTTTCTTTTTTCCCTCAAATAAACCAACCTTTTATCTATCTCTTGGATTTCTATTTGATACTCTATCTACTTCACACTCTCCCACATCTTTATAGGGATGACATTGTAGTATCTCAGCTTAAATATTACCTCCTTGGACGACCATATCAAACCAAGCAATCTAATTTTCTTTTTTACAATGTCATTCTCTATTATGTGGCACTGTTCAATTTTATTTGTAGTAATTAGCATGATATTTTCTTGTTAGGTTCTTTCTCTATTTTAGTACCTATTTCCTGTCACTGGAATATAACATCCATGAATACAGAAACTTGGTCTATCTTGATAACTACTGTCTCTACATATTTCTAGAATAGTCCCTGACACAGAGTAAGCATTCAAAACAGATGTGTTGCATTTGAACGGAATAATCCAATTGTTTAGATCTTACATTTTCCTGGTTTAGGCCCTCATTAGCCCCTGAAAAAGAAATGTATTTCATTATATTAATAATAAGAGCTCTTCTTTGCCTTTCTTGATAATCTAAAGTTATTGGCAAGCAGGAGCAAAGGCCTGAGTGACAGGCTTTTGGCTTTGGGGTTACATCCTGAGGATAATTAACTCTCCTTTGCCAGCTGTGACCCCTGCTGGGAGTCAGCCTGTGCCCAATATGATGACAGAATTGGCCCCAAATGAGGCCACTACACTTGAGGTTCTATAGTGACTCCTGAGATTTTAAATGAACCTAAGGCTCTGCCAAATATGAAAACGAAGGCACCAATTGTCTTTAGGGGCCAGCTGATTCCCTAAAGAGCCCTGCAAATGATTTGAGAACTTCTGAGAGGAAGGTCTGTCATGCCCTTGCCAATTTGAATGATTCTCACCAGTGATAATAGAGCCCTTTCATATTTCCTTGCATTTGTTTTGTATATATTTCACTGTATTTTTCTCCATGTCTGAGTTCAACAAATAAAAACTTAGTATCTTCCTTTTAGGCTTTTCTCACCGTTTAACATGCAAATACTTCAGGGAAGGGGAACAGCTGGTCAGTCATTTTGATCTTAATGGAATGGGTTTATTAGAGCCAGTCTGGAGAAGGAATTCTGACACAGTGAACAATGTCCCACCAACATGGTCATCTTTTGAAGCTTGCCAGTTCTGGAAAGTTTCGCCACAGGAAAATTACTCAAACATACCATCACTCTAATACACGCAGATGGAAGGCATGGTGTGGAAACTGAGAAACTATATCTGAGAAGAAAGTGCCACTATGGAAAACTGAGGTATTTTGGGGAAGGTGAGGAATCTTGCACTCTAATCTCATTGGGATTCACATAGTGATTGGTCAAGATGTCCAGTGAAAACCCTGATTAATGTCTTGGCATCATTTTAGATAACTTGAGTCCTATTATTAAAATATCAGATTAATTTCTATAAATAAAATAAAATTGGATGATGGGATGACATGATAAGAGAAAAAATTAGATTGCTTAGATTGGGATGTCCACCCAAAAAGATGATATCTGAACTGAGTGAGATTCAAGGCCATTCATTCCTATCAAAATACGGAAAGGCAATAGATAGGTAGGCAGAAAAAATAACAAGTAGATATCCCTGAGGTAGAAACTAGTTTAGTTTGTTATATGAAATAAAAAGGTAGATAGGATTATAGAGAGCAGTACTTTTTAGAGTTATATGATCTTTGCACTATATTTCCTATAAATAATAAGTACAAATGAATATTTGGAGGAATAACAAAATAGATAATGACAGAGAAATAAAATCTTGCTTATAAGGGCTCTCAATTTGGGGTTTGTGAAATGACATTTCTGATATCAATATTACAGATTTTTGTGCCTAAAATAATTACTTCTTGGGGAAGCCAGGATGGCTCAGCGGGTTAAGCACTCACTTTGCAGCCCCAGGGACCAAAAATCAAATCTCGGCCCTGGTCCGTGCAGATTCATATGACAAACTGGGTGTGCTTCCCACGTGGGAGGCCCCCAGCTCAGTTCTCGCCAGTGTGAGCTTCCCACGTGGGAGGCCCCAGGTTTGGCTTACAGTTTGAGAAGACATGCCTCCCAAGTTGGAGGCCCCGGCCTGGTTCCCACACTACATGGCCCCCGCCCACCTGTGTGGAACAAAACCAAGTCAAAAACTGATAACGTACAACTATGGAGACTTCTCTGGGCCCTCCCCCTTCTCTCTGTCTCTCTCTGTCAAAACCATAAAATGCATCTTAAAAAAAAAAAAAAAAATCTTTAAATAGCTCCTGAACAGAAAATCCAGAATGAAAGTTGAGGTTAGGGGCCGTACCTTTGACTTTCTGGCTCTAAAAACTTAAAACATTATAGATCTGTGTTTTAATCAATGAAAATGGACAAAATCATTTTTTTTGTGGGGAAGAAATTACCAATAAAAATAACCTTGATGTAAAATTAACTTCTTTTGCCTTATATTTAGGCCTTATTTCTTTGATAGGGGCCAGTTAAATACTCCCTACCATCCTCTTAACCTGGAACTCTATCATAGGTTCACAACATAGGTGGCTTTCCACATCACAGCATATAGATACACTTGCCTCCAAGCTTTTGGATGGGGCAACAAAATGTAACTAGTTGATATACTCCCATTTACGAAGAAGGAGATGAGATAACACTGTGAAAACTTCTCCATAATTAGTCTAACCCCTTGACGAATGGATGCTGAAGGAATTAAATATCCCTTTTCATTTGCTTAATATGAAATAGAGAATAAACATTTGTCTAAATGCCATTTGTCTGTCTGATGGAGCTATTCCATCTCAATAAAGATGTAAAGGCTCAAAAGATGGCATTTTTTAAAAAGACAAAAACATACTTCTCCAAATGTTATATTGCAAGATTTATGGTAGGAGCTGGAAAGTAACATTAAAGAGGCTGGGTGTGGAGATCAATCCTGCCTGAGCCTCATGGAGCCTAGGCCTCTTATAAGTGTTCCTGTGGGGGAATTACAGTGTAGAAGCGATGCTGCTCAGAGGCAGTGCAGGGAGGTCCTTTCAACCAGTTATCGCATTCTGGGGTCTGTAGTAGGTACTGGAAGTCAAAGAGTAGAGGCCAGAGATCGTGGATCAGGGATTCAAAAGTGATGGACCACAGAAGAGAAGTGAGGCCAATGCCTGGCCATTGTCCCATCTATAGATCTTTTCCATGATGCATAAGATAAGTCATAACGTACAATACAGAAAACAAATTACGATCTTTTCCTTTCTTACCCAGCTATTCCCTATCCTTCCACTCAGCCATTATGCATTTGGAGAAATTGCTGGAGTTGGCAGGGTTATGTGCACGAAGATGTTCAGCTGGCACCACATCCTAAAAAAGCTGAAGTATTGTTCTTCGGCCAGGAAGACTTCCATAAAGTATTTAGGTCTCTGAAGAGAGAGTAGAGGAATACAGGATGTATATACTTAGGTTAGGGGCACACAAAGCAGGGGCTTGAGCAAAATCTGTGAAAAGGCCAGTAGATGTCAAAAACAAGAGCCACCATGTTTGGTTAGGCTAGAAAGTGTGGCATGGTTTTCTCTACCTATGGGTTTATGTGGATGGGCACAGGAGTCACTGCCTCGAGAACCAGGAGGTACCTTTCTATGGCTCTTGTTGCACAGGGAAGCCATTGGTCAGACAGACATTTGCATCTACTTTCCAGGCCCATCCCCCTCCCAGGACATCAACCTGGCTTACACCTGAACCCTCTGATCATATGGTTGGTCTTTCTAGTGACCACTCACATCCCGAATCATCTCATCGCTTAGCATAAACGCAGGTGTTAAGGATTAGGAATAACAAAAGCACTTTTACCATCCAAGGAATTCCAATGTTTTAGATTCTCTCTCCCAGGAACCAGTGGCAAAGGCCAAATTCTTTATTACATAATAAAATTAAAGAGAGAAAAGGGAGCAAATTCCTAGATCTGCTGATCCCAAACCCATTCCACATAAGGGATCGTTAGAGGTCCTGGTGCGTCTTGGCCCAATTTACACTTTTACTAAGAAGTTAGAGAGCAAAACGGTTAAATATGAGCTGTTTAGTAGCTCTGGTGTGTTTTCCCCGGAAAGATCCCATGAATTTGAATTTGTGAGCATAAGCCATCGTTTCCATTGCACTGGACTCATTCAAGTAACAGCCTCTTACTTGTGCGACTTCTTTTTTGTTTCTATTATGTTGTCACATTCATTAAATATTTTGTTACATTTTTACAATCATCCCAAAAAAGTTAGTGGAATCGGGTAGGTACATAATAATTTGTGGTATTATGTTAACTTGTCTAATGTCATACAGGGAGTTAATAGCAAGCTTGGACTGTGAGATTACTAAAAGTTCAGGGTTGGTTTCCTGGAGGCTTGAATTTGTGTCCCAGGTCAAGTTTATATAGGCGTTCTATGCTTTAGATTCTCATCTTGAAAATGGAATGCAATAATACAGCCAACCTTTCTTATTGCTGCAAAGATTTCTGTGATGATATGTGAACATATCAACATTTTGCATGGAGTTTAGCACAAAACAAACCTTCAATAAACACTACAATTTGCCATTGCACACTGATATTTAATAAAACACATAGCATCTTATATCTAAAAATCTTACTCATTGTATTTTTTCTGCCATTAAAAAGGAAAAATAATAATAATTTAATTACCTAGGAATTTCTGGGCTGATAGGTTCTGGTTCTTTTCCCCATTTAAAAAGTTAAGGAAATGTGAATATACCCCTTGGTTGATTCCACAGTTCCTCTACGTTGGGGCATTATGTCAGAGAAGAAAAAGAATATCTATCTATCTATCTATCTATCTATCTATCTATCTATCTATCTATCTATCTATCTATCATCATCTATGTGTCTTCCCAAACATCAGATTTGCTGAAGGAGACAACTCAAAACATCTCAGATCAGCTGCATATAAAATTTTCATTTTGAAGCTCTTTGAGTCTTGAAATTTTCAGGTTATGCCACTTCACACAGGAACAAATTCCTAATTCTTATGAGATGTAGTAAAGTCAGACTGTATTATATTTTTCTTTTTCCTTCATTGCTTTCTCCACTGGAATGTTCTGGGATCTGGCCACCCAATATGGAATTTCTCTTTTGTATAACAATCTTATAAACTTTTGTTATGTGCTTTGATAGCAATTTAATCTTTTTTTCTGGGACTCACTTAACCTTTTATCTATGTAAATGTGTTTTCATTGAGCTTTAAAAATATATTTGAGGAGGTATTTGTCATGAATCAGTGCAGTTTTCTATGGCCTCACTAACCAGCTCTAAATAACCAGTAAAATATTTGTCATTCTTTTCTTTTAACTTTATTGAGAAATGATTGACAAGCATAGTTATATATATTTCAAAATATTTTTTATTCTTATGGTCATTAGTAATGAGGTAGGAGGACAAAAACGTACAACAAAGAGCAATGTTTTCAGAGATCCTTAGAGCAAAAAGCTCTAAAAATGGAGGAGTAGGTGACAGCACAGAAGGTTTGCCAAGGGGATGCTCAATTCATGAAGAGGAGTGAGGTGCAGAGGCAAGCTGTGTAACCCAGCATGGCATTCTCTGACTCTGGAGATGGCTCTAAGGCTTGAAGGATGCCATAGATAGAAAATAGTGTCGCAGATATTATACAGACTACTATGTCTTAGCATTTTTGGAGCATCTGGAATGATGGGTGTCACCAGTCAAGGAGAAACACAATTTGTAAAACAATAGTAACAGAGACCTAAACTGATTCTATGGAGGTTGGGGATTTGCCCTGAAGAATGATCCCAAATGAATACAAAAGGGCCAGGTTTTTGCTCTCCTCAGTATTTTACTGTTATTCCAGATGGTAAAGGAGAGCGGGCCCCTAGGAAGGGGGGTATGATCTTGGATAGAGATGCTTTTTTTAGCCAAAAGCTAGTTTTCAAAAAGGACAGACTGGGTGGAGAGCTGTCCGTACTAATACTACCAGCATCTGGGGCAATTAATACGTCAGTCCTGATGGTGGGCAACTGGTTCACTACCACAGCATCCAGTAAAAATGGGGCTGGTCAGGTTACAGATAAAACTTTACTCACAAACTGCTAGATATAACAAACTTCCAGTTCAGATGAAGCACTTTTCCCTAAGAATAGTGTGATGGACCCACTTTGGATCTCTTCTCAGAAAAGAGCAAATGGTGACTGCTATGAGTTATTCTAACAGTCACTTCCAAGATTTCTCCGGAATTTGATAGAGGAGGATTTGTGTTTGGCACTGGCATTAACCTATATTCCTGGCACAGGTTTTCATCCCCTCATACACACACCTGAGAACTCAAATAGCTCACAGTCGGAACTGCCTGCAATCTTACTTGTGATAACAAAATGAAAAGGTTCAAGCCAAGAAAAATTTTAAAAGACATACGGCATGACAGATGATACCTCACACCAAGAAAGCCAAGGGCAAGTTAATCCACCCTTACCTGAGGGCATTCAGATACGATGAAGACTGTGTACAAATCACAGCTGAGCCTTCTCACTCAGCAGGACCAGAAGCAGCCTGGCCATATGTGTGTGGGGAGGAAGGGACTGTCTACACAGTGTGATTTTGAGGGGTCAGCAAAACCCTAAGTTTCTTTTCCAAAGTATATCCTCCAGATGCAGTTTATTTCCTAACATTCTACCATGCCTTACTTATGGGTCTGATCCTTGTTACAAATGTAACTCCATTTACAATCATTGGTCCTAAACATGGAGGGACAGAAACTCATGCTCAGTAGGTTTGTCTTAATTATGTCAGGAACTAACATGTGATCTCAGATAAACTCTTTGAGATTTACATTCTGTAATTTGGCACAGTTTCTGCAATTCCGACGTCTTTTGCTTTTCCCTAGTGCATTGGTGGCTTCTAAATATTAATTTTTTCAGATCATCTTTATCACTATCAGCACCTATTTGAAAGTTTTACTTCTACTTTGGTTTCACAGCTTCTACTGGAGACCTGGCAACTTCTGTATCTTAAGTACAGCAAAAAGTTTGCATCACAGCACCAGTGTGCTGAGATCAGAAAATGCTCTGTGCCTTTTTCAGGAACGCTCTCATTATATTTAGTGTGTGTGTTGAGGAAATGGAGGTAAAATATGCAGATCCCACTTCTAAATCTAAGCTCTAATCTCGCTCTCTGTCATCTCTCTGCATATTTCCTTTCAGCTCCACCAAGGTAACTGTTCAAGAAACCATCATACAAACAGGAGTGCTGGTAGTCTCTTTGGATACTCTGCAGATCCAGAATAGGGTGCAGACTTGGCCCCACTATATTACTTCCAATGTCCCTTTCTTGCTTACTCCTAATGTCCCAGCATAGTGACTGGTATGTTTTAATTTCAGGGGATGGTTAAATGAATGAGTGAATGAACAGGAAAAGAGAATAACAATTGTGAAAGACAATGAACATAAGAAGCAGGAAGCAACAGGGATGGGATTCTAAAGAAAATTATTTACGAAGCAGGATTAGGAAAATCAACAAAGGGTACTGAGCCTCCTAGAATTTATAAATCCGGAAGCCACTATCAGCCCTTAGGCGAAAGGGCAAGGAAGAGAGCTCCCTGGCAGGGTCTGTGGAGACAGAGAGGGACCCACTGCCAGACCATGATGGCAAAACAGGGAGGGAGCTGTCTCTCCTTCTTCCCTTCCATCTCTTGCTGGTGCCTCCCACTCCTAACCCCAACCAGAAGCCAGAGGGGGAAGGGATACTCAGGAATCAGTCTTTAGAGATCAGCACTACTCCTACTGGACAGAGAAGGGGCTTATAAATGAGGGATATAAAAATAGTAGAACAAGGGACATGAGAGCAATTTTTCATGGAGGGGAAAATGCATGCAGGCCTAAGTTCCTGGAGAAAGAAGGAGGATTCATCAAGAGAAGGAGAAAAAATTATGTGAAGACCCTGGAGATAAGTACTACTTCTAGTTATGTAGGATTTGGAAAAGAATGGTCCTGACAATACCTTCAGAGAATCTTGGTTCTCCTTCAATGCAAGATTCTCTCATCTAGTATTGGAATGCCTGGTGTGTTCTCAAATGGGACAGTATACTTGGTAAAATAAATAATGAAAAAAACTATGATAATTATTTCCAAACTACTTTATAGGTACCAGGCACTGTGCTAAAAGCTTCATCAAATTCATCTAATTTCATTCTCACAAAATCTATGAGAGCTATAATATCTATTTCACAGTTGAAGAAATTCAGAATAATGGTCATAGAGTGACTTGCCTAAAACTGTCTAGCTAGGAAGTGAGAGAACAGGTCTATATGGCTTCAAAGCCTGTTTTCCTAAGTATGGTTAGTTACTCATCCATACTGGTTTGTGTGTGAGTCATGTATGTGAACTTTTCTTAACATGTTAAATGCTCCGGCTATTTTGTCTTGCTTACCGCTTGGCCCGTTATATCAGATTTCACCGAAATGCTGGCTACTGAAGATCTGCTTAGGTTGTGATAAGGCTGAACGTTTATGTATAGAATATATTTACTGTGTGAATATTTATTATTTACCTCAATATGTACAATGTATTATTTTAGAAATGCTTTATATTCAGTCAGTTGTCTGAGATTCTTGTTCCAGTGCAGAAAAAGATTTTTCTTTACCCGTGAACGTGAAAATGTCAGAAGAGGAGCATGAAAGTGATTCTAGTGAAATTATTTTTCCTAAAAAATGGTGTAGAGTTATTTTGTCATCATCAGACGAAGTTATTTAAAATTTATTAATAGAATGTAATTTTTTAAATTTTATATTGTCAGTTAACATATAATACCATGGCCTGCATGAAAACTATACCGTCGGTCACCGATGACCGATGTGGCCCAAACGGAAAGTTCAGTGTCAGTCACCGGTGACTGACATGGTACTTAACATGTTAAACTTACATTTGAGCTAGAGGATTCAACTAGGTTTGTTTTTGCTGGCTGTAACAGGCAATTAACAAGTGGTGTTTGATAACTCCATTAGAGGACCAAGGAGGGAAGCTAAATGATTCATGTCAATGTTGAGAAGATCAATGAGATCAGTCATTCAGAATGCCAGATTTGTTGTTTCCTATCTGCATAAGACTCGACAGTGGTGTACCAAAGAAATACACTAGATATTTTAGGATCATAGGTCACATAAAAAATTAATTAGAACCCAAATTATACTACAGCTCAGATCAAGGCAGAGTAAACACAGTACATTATTTTGGTAATACACAGAATCTTCGCTTTTTGAAGGGTTGAAAAAAAAAAAACTTTCACAGTCTTGTCAAGAGCAAACCAATAGTTCAAGAAAACGTTGGCTTTTAAAATAAAGTAAAACAAATTATAATTTTGTTTGGCTTTTAAAAGAGAAAAAAACAAATTCTAATTTTGCACCAGTCTACTTTTGATATTAAAACTCATTCTTTAAAAACTTAAATAAACTCATTTCAAATCTTACCTTGACTACACATAAAACTTTTTTTTCCCCAAGATTCATTTTCTACAACACTTCTGTAAGTTTTTTATATCTATTCAGATTTTGTTCTATGGTTTTTCCTTTTTCTCATTCTGGAACAATTAGTTGTTTTACTTTCATTACCTACTTTTCATACACAGCTGTTTCCTTTTACCCTTATTATGCCTAAATAGTTTTAGTTACATATATTGATTAGAATTCTGAACCCTTAGAATTCTTAATTCCTAATAAAACCTAAGAAATAAGCAATTGTGGTCTGTCTGTTACATGAGCTTTCTGTGGAATGGCAAATTTTTAAATACATTTCATAATTTCTAAAAATATATTCTTCCCCACAGGATACTTTTCATGTGGCACAAAACATGTATACCCAAATAAACCCAAATATCTTTAGTTCCTCTGTGAAAGAAAGTAAAAAGTAGATAAACCTATGTTCAGTAATTAATGTTTTATTATTTTATTTCGTTTGGGGAAGAGCTAGAAATTCAATGAATATCCATCATTTAACTTATTTCAATATAACATTAAGGTTTCAAGTTACCAAAAAGATCTTAGAAACTATGTTGAAGTAGACTGACCATAAAGCATAATTATTATTTAAATTTTGTTTATAAAATTTTTTCATACATCTCTTTAATTTGTTCTTACAATTATGTTTAGATTACTCATGATAGTTAACAAGACATTAAACAGTTAACCATCATCTTAAATGACCTTTCTTAATGACCATTGTGTAACAAAGATAACATGAACTTAGTTGACTTTTAGTAAACCTAGGTAGAATATAAATATAATATTTAAGCTGATAACTCTAAAGCCATGCCTGTTTTAATTAGACTATAGTTTTGGTGAGAAGCTCACATTTCTGTCCAGCTGTATTTTGGGGCCTCCCATCTGACGGTTTCCAAGCTAAATTCTCAGGGCACAAAACAAGATTAACAAGAAGGGACTACAATAGTTCTCCCTCGGATACAAAGAAATGATAACCAGTAAGTATCCAAAAGCAAATTCAGAAGTTAGAATTTCAATGTTCTAATTCTTACAATGTTTTCTTCGGCCAGCCTGAATTTACAAAGGGACAACATAAGGTTTTCCATCCACTCTGGACCTGACACCACCAAAAAAGATTCGGGGGAGCTGATTTTGGTATTTGTGCTGTTTGCCGGCTTTTGTCACTTTTCTTCGGGATCCCACACAGGCTCTGGAGTAAGTGGAACGTTCCAGCAGGTCTCATCCTTGTCACCAGAAACAGTAATAGAGGAAAAATAATTTTTTCTCTACCCTTTATAGTGAGTGCTTGGCTGAGGGCCCTTTATCTGTAAGGTACCATGTGAATGGATAAGCTTATCTAGGTTAAAAGTTATCCACTTTGGCCACTGCAATTCAAGATTAACTTTGGCAAGGTTAACCTGCCTTAATACAAAATTTTATTCACCAGAGGCTTCACATGGGATTCCATTCAGGGCAATCTAGTTTAAGTCGCATCCCGTCTAACCCAAGCCTACTCCAAGACCCCGTCCCGCCCTGGATCCGGTCCGCTTTCTAAGTAGGAACAAATCAGACCCTGGATCTAGACTGACGCCGGTCCGGTTTCTGAGGCGGACCCAGTGTGATTCCTGCCGGTTTCCTGACTTAGTCCAGAAAAAGGAAAAGCTCCAAGTCCAAAAGCTCAGAATGCAGAAGCTGAGGAGCTGAGATCTGAGAGGCACTTATTTACCCGCCACATCCAGCAACAGCGAGGAAGCAGTTCATCTCATAGGGCTGGACAGGTCAGTACACCTGGCTGCTCATTGCTCCTGGGGACGCCAGGCCCTCGTTTGACATCAGACCTGTTAAAAGATAAACTGAAGCATATTAAAAATTTAAGGGTTTTTTTTTTTTTTGAGCAAAAATCAACTTGGATCAGGCAGCATCCACTCTAGCAGATAGAAAGGAGCTCCAAGGGGCTGTACAAAATGAAAAGAATATTATAGCCAGAAGGGAAAAGAAACAAAAAAGTTATATTATAAATAAAAAATAAATAAAAATAAATAAAAAAGAAAAGAAAGCGGGTTGGTTATTGCAAAGTTTCTTTCCTCTAGGGGTGGCAGAGGTCTGTGAAACAGATTACCTTGTTGGTGCTGATCATTCGGTTCCAGAATGACTGATTTAAATTTTTGTTTCTATGAGAGAAAAAATGGTGATTAAATTTTGATTTGGTGAAGTGGAGATTACCATAAACAGCTCTATTGTGGGCCAGTCATCTTGTTTTTAACACAGGATACATTACACTTATGTTCTAAATATTTACCTAGCTCTCTCTGTAATTTAGAACATACACTTCTTGAAAACACAGGCTATGTCATTCACTATCTTTGAGTCCTTAACCCTAACACTTTATTTTATCTATAGAAGTCACCATTTTTTAATTGGATTGTGATGATTTATTACAAGACTTTGGAAAATAGAAGTCATTATTTGTGTGTAAGTTATTGTCCTTGTATCGTTTAAAAGCATAGTTGAACTCTTTCAACTTTCTTTGTGGACTGAATTTTTGTATGCCATCTTATCATTTAAATGCAGAGGAGGAACTAGCTATTTCTTAGGAACACTTTGGTGAATACTTTTGTAAAGGAAAGAATCACCTTGGATTTTTAAGAGAATTCTGATTTCCATACATCAGGTTTGCTTCAAGCAGGGAGGATCTGTATGTGGCAGGATAGAGAAAGCAGGGAAGCATAGCTTTTGGAACTGGCATGAAATTTAATAGGTATTTTACAATACAAATTGCATCTTCACATGGTGAGGTCCATGTTGTGATGATGGAAAGCAAATCTGTATTTTAGTAGCCAGCTTTCCACTACAATAATCCTAAAGCCACCCTAAGATGGAGGTGCTGATAACTATGTGGAAATAACAGAAAGAAAATAATTCACACATAACTTCTCATTTTCTTAATAATGACTTCCTTATTTTTCTGAGTTTATTTCACCTCACCTTGACTAGAATAATAATAAAATATGAATATTTTAGGAATGAGGTTCTTTTTTTCTTACTCCTTCCACTATCTCACCAGACAATAAACTGAGGTAGTGGAAGGCAGAAGGCTAGTTAGTGGAGAAAGAGTCAGCCAGTGTAGGTGTGGGGGGTGTGCAGCAGAATAGTCTGAAAGAACACCAGGAATAACAACATTCACATCTAATATCTAGTGGAACAGATGTGAAATACTAGTAGAAAATATCTGCATCGTTTTTTTTTTTTAATCCCAGAGGTTGGTTATATTTGGGGGTACTTGCATCAATTTTTTTGTTATTTTTTTGTTTTAGAGTGAGGAGTTTGATACATGAAGTAATTTTGTATTCTCTGGTTTATTCCTTGAACAAAGACTTACTGAATAATCACTAATCACGTATTTAGGACACTGGGAATAAAGAAGTGAAGAATATTGGGGCATAGTCTTATAACAATTATCATCAGCCTATAAAGGGGACTCCTGCTTTCTGGCAGGTACTGGGTATAATTCAACACTGTCTAATTCATTTATTCAGTGCCTTTATCTGTGAGCTCATCCCCATCTCCTGAAGGTGGTGTATGAGGTAAGAGATGAGCTGCTGCTGGGATAAATCCTGGACAAGAGGGCACAGTGGTCAGGTGCCATAGCAGATGTTTTCTAAATTCAAGTCATGACACAGGGCCTTCCTGGGAAACACACACACACATGCTGACTGATGTTTTGCTACTTTACTCTGCCTGATCCATCTTCTCACAGGTAGGCCAACAGAGTCACTACCTTACATTATATAGTAATATTTATTATTATTATTATATAATTCTTTGCAACTTACGGATTGGCCCATTATATTGACTTCTGTTTGTTACTAACATTACTGTCTGATACACTTCTATCACAGTTCCACATACCTTTTGAAAGATACGAGAAAATAACAACATTCCCTTTTCCCTATTTTTCTCTTCTGGCTGGACCTGTGGTCTCAATCAAAAGAACATTTTCTGAAAGGGCGTATACCTGTAAGCCTGGGAACTCTCTGATGTGCTCACAGGGACAAGCTTTCGTTTGCTATTGTACTTCTCACACTTAGCTAAGCCGACTGCCCCCTTTTCTAACACCTGCCCCAGGTAACGTCCTGCTGAGTATTTACCCTTCTCCCACGCGCAGAATCCACAGCCCTTGTTCTCAGGCTCCCTGACAAGCTGCTCAGACACTGGAGCTGATCTGAGCCTTTCCTGCCCTTTCTGGCCCTGCTCCCATTCTCCAAAGTACAGTCACTCTGCGCGTAGACTGCGCTGGTGCCACACAGGCAAACGTTTCTTTTACAGCTGTCAGAGGCCCCAGCCCTGTGTTCTCTCCAGCTGGTTACAAACGTTATGATGAGAAGACCCTTCTGTTCCCTCCATTAGACTTTACCTTGACTCTTAAAATATCCATCAATAAAGCTTTTTTTTTTTCTTTTTTAAATGAGAGTGACTTACGCCATCTTATTTTTCTTAAAGGTGAGTGGTTCCTGAGCTGATGGGAACTGAGCAATGATGGGGCAGAGGGTGCAGTTGGAGCTCATTAAAATTATTATGCATTTGAAACAGTTTTTCTGAGAGTGGTTTCCGGTTGACAAGGAGCAATGCAGGGTTCATTTTCTTGCTGTCTTTGTCTGGCTGTTCCTAGTCTCCTGACACTTGTGCAATGGGATAGGATTCCAAAGCTGTTAGGTTGGGTCATGTTTGTTCCCATATATATCCAATTCTTAAATTCCCCCAGAGAGGTTGATCTGAGTTTAAACTGAAATATGGATGACTCTATCCTTTAACCACATTCCCTATTGCTCTCAAATTAATGCTGCTGGCTGCCAAACAACACAGGGTTTTTATGGTGGTATTACAGAACCACAGGTTATAGTCTGCAGGAGATCATAAGAGTTACTGTGTCCACTAGCAGCATTTTTATATAATGATAAAGCCAAGGCCTAGAGATGCTGAAGTATTTGACCAAGGTTACACAGCTACTTATTTTTTTTTTTTAATTTATTTTTTTGACAGAGTCAGAGAGAGAGAGAGAGAGAGAGAGAGAGAGACAGAGAGACAAAGACAGACAGACAGAGAGAAGGGGGAGGGTCCAGAGCAGTCTCCATAGTTGTACGTCATCAGCTTTTCAACATGGTTTTGTTCCACACAGGTGGGCGGTGGCTGGGGGCCTCCCACATGGGAGGCATGGCGGCTTGAGCCAGGGTCTGAACGGGGGGCAAAGAACTAAACTGGGGTCTCCTGCATGGGAAGCATACCCCAGTTCATCACATGGGTCCGCACGACCTGGGGCCAGGATTTGATCCTCAGTCCCCAGGGCTTCAAAGCAAGCACTTAACCTGCTGAGCCATCCTGGCTTCCCCTACACAGCTACTTTTTTGGTACCCCGGGAAGGTACATCCCCTGATGTCTAGAAAAGGGTGTGGCCTATATCATAGTTCTCCCTTTCTATTTATTTTATTTCATATTGCTTTCAATCCAAATTGTCAGTCACCCATGATGACAGCAGAAGGAAAGACAAATGGACACTTAGGATTCAGTTGAATAATATTGACTTATGCCTCACCTGACTGACATATAAAGAGTATTTATTATATGCGTAGTGCAGTGCAGTTAAGGACACAGTCTGATCATCAGGCTGTCTAGCACAGCAGCTTAGCACCATCAGTTATTAGCTATGCAACTTTGGGTAAAGTGCTCACCTTCCCTGTTTCCTCATTCGTAAAATGGGGATAATAATAGTACCTTCCTCATGGATTATGGCTGGGCTAAGTCAGTTGATCCATGCAAAGAAAACAGTGTTTGACATATGCTGAGAGATAGATAAGAGTTGATTATTATTATCTGATAAAGACTGTTGCATTGAGAAAACACCAAGTGGAAAAAGTCAGAAGGAGGTGGGAATATCAGAATTTTACTCAATTTCTATCTCTGTTCTGGCATTTATCTACATTATGCTCTTCACCTTTTATTTATCTTTAGATTTGAACCTTGGAATGTGTGTTTGTTTCACTTGAACCTGCTGCCAATGTAGTTCAGGACTGGGCACCACTCTCCCATAAAGTGTATGTGCAGGAGATGTTTGGGGAATCAGTGACTGTGGCTGGGAAGAGGCTGGCTACATGCTAATGATCTAATGTCAATAGGACAGCACATTGGATAAGAGATAAGGCACTTATCCTGTGTTGGCATTATCTTTCTGTTATAATGATATTGCAAATTCATTCATTCAACAAATAGTATTAAGTGTCTAGACTGTGCTTTGTACTATTCCACTTCAATGAACAATGCAGATCAAAAGCTCTGCCCTCATGGTGCTTACAGTCTATTAAGGGATGATGCACAACAAAATAAACGTGAAAATCAGATGCGTGTGACAAGGTGATAAGTGCTAAGGAAGAAAATAAAGAGAGAAGAGGTGTAAGGGGTATTGGGGAGATTGTTTTTGCCATGATAGGGTGGGAGGGTCTCAGGGCAGAGGAGACATTTGGGCAAAGTATTTCAAAGAGCCTAGGGAGAGAGCAGGTGAAGTGGCCTGGGTGGAAAAGAGCTTGTTGTGTCCAGCGACAACAAGCAATCAGAGTGACCGGGGCTCAGTAAATGGGGGGAAGAGTGGTCAGTGGTCTAAGTGAGGTCCAAAGTGTACCGGAGGCCCAGGTCGTGTCAGGACTCATAGGACATTGCCTGGCTAACGGGGTATTTTGACCAGGCAAATAACATGATCTGACTTTCATGCAATAGAAACACTGTTGTGCCTGTTTTGAAAATAGACTGGGGAAGTTGTGATGGCTCATCAGGTTAAGCACTCGCTCTGCATCCCTGGGGTCCAAGGATCAAGTCCTGGCCCCAGCCCATGCAGACCCATATGCTGAACTGGGTGTGCTTCCCATGTGGGAGGCCCTCAGCCCAGTTTCTGCCCTGCGCAGTCCCACGCCCGTCTGTGTGGAATGAAACTATGTCAAAAAATACTGATGTTCAACTATGGAGACTTCTCTGGGCCCTCCCCCTTCTCCGTCTGTCTGTCTGTCTCTGTCTATCTCTCTGTCTAAAACAATAAAGTAAATCTTAAGAAAAAAGAAAAGAGAAGAAAATACACTGTGCTAAGGACTTTGCTAGCAATATACCATTTAATTACATACCTGACAGGTGGATTCTTTTTTTTTTTTCAAGATGGAAACTGAGGTTTATTGAGACTTATAGTTGCGCATTAGGGATTCCAAATCAGATATGCCTGTCTCCAAATTCTATATCTTAACCATTCCTTCTTTTTCCTTTCTATATTCTTTTAAACCTTAGTCACATTATGGCTCTCAAAGAACTTTTACGCTTTATTTTCTAACAATCTCTTTGTCCTTTGTTCCCTTAATATTGGTGAGTTAGAGAATTCTGCATGTTTGCTTCATGCCTGAACTAATCTGGGGAAAATGTGCATAGGAACCAGATGTCAATTCTCTAGATAAGGCTTTCTCCTGACAAACTGACATGACTCACATGGATTGTTATGGGCTATGCTGAAATGACACCAAATGTGATATGGGTCCATCTTGTGAGGACAGTCTGAGGCAAAGTGAGTGCTTAGGGACACATCAAACCTATCTCCTTCAGAGAGGCTAGCACCGTCTTAAAAGTACCATAGGTTGTGCTCCAAAATCAGTTATTTGCTTAGAACACAGAGGACAGTATCCCACAAACAAGTCGGTAGGTGTGTGGACAGGCACACAAAGCTGATTTCACTGACAAGGTCCCTGTGCTATATAATTGCCTTCACTGTAGCTTCTTGAGACATCCTGTCTGCCTCACCCCAAGTCTATTGTCAAGTCAATGTTCTTGCTCTTAAATATTTTTTCAATATATTTTTTCCTTTCCTATCTTTATTCTGCTATAGATGTTATTATCCTTACCTAGATTCTTTAAAAAGAGGAACAAAACCTTTTTTATTTGCAAGCCTCCCTCTTTAATTTTTCTTCTTGATGTGTACCTTACTACGATAGATTATTATCTGTTGCCAACAGGATTAAGTACAAATCCATTGCTAAAACTAATCTATGTCCTCTGGCTTATTATCTAGCTCTCACTTTATTCCTGTCAAATTTAATTGTTCATTTTTATCCCCAAGGGAAACTACACTTTTTACTTTTTATGATTTACCCATGCTTTTTAAATTTTCCTTTAAAATTTTTTCCTACTTCAACTATCCACTGTCAGGATTCTTTTGTAAACAATACCTCACAATACCTCTTCTGTTGTTTCAATCAAGACAGGCTTATATTGCAGACAAAAAATTTCAATGGCTAAACTCAATTTATTCTTCATTCATGAGAAGTGTGCTGTGGTTCTGGGCCACTCTTCAAGGCACTGTCCTTGGTATGATGGCTCAGAATTCAGGGAAGAACATTTTGTTTTTTAGTTAATTGTTAAATTTATTAGGGTGACATTGGTTGGTAAAAATTACATAGGTTCCAGGGGTGCTGGGATAGCTCAATAGGTTGAGCACTTGCCTTGCAATCCTGACGTCTGGGGGTCAAGTCCCTCCCTGGCCTGTGAAAGCCTGTGTGCTTCACTGCGATGCAGCTGGTAACCGCCAGGTGGTGGCAAAGGCTCTTGCCTCCCAAATGGTTTCTGCTGCGCACAGCCCCACATCCACTTGCGTGGAATTAAACGATGTCACAAATAATGATGTACAACCATGAAGACTTCTCTGGGCCCTCCCCTCTTCTCTTTCTCTCTCTTCATCTCTCAAAAACAATAAAGTCAATATTTACAAAAAATTATACTGATTCCAGTATACAATTCTACATTCCATCATTTACGTATTATATTGTGTGCTTACTACCCAGAATCAATATTCTTCCCATAACTGTATATTTGATGTCTCCTCCCTCCTCCTCCATCCCCTTCCCAACTTACCCTCAGGTAACTGCTAAACTATTGACTGTGTCCATGAGATTTTGTTTCTTTGTTACTTTCAGTTTTATATTCCACCTATAAGTGAAGTCATACGGTTCTTGATTTTTCAGTCTACTTATCTCACTTAATATGATGATCTCATGGTCTATCTGTATTGTCACAATGGCAGTATTTCATGTTTTCTTATCGCTGAGTAGTATTCCATTGTGTAAATGTACCACAACTTCTTTATCTAGTCATCTATCAGAGAATACTTTGGTTGTTTCCATAATTTGGGAAGACTCTTTTGAGATAGCACTTTTATCTCAAATCAACAAGTTCTTCTGCAATTATCTTGACAGAAAGGATTTCACATGGGCCACTGTGTACTGTGACCTGGAAGTGACACATCTGTTCCACCCACAACCCACTGTCCAGATCCAGCCACCTGGCTCCAGCTGAGGTGTCCCAGAAGTGTTTTTTCATGTGTTTGGAAGGAGAAAAGACCAAATACTGGCAAGCACTAAGTTTCTAGTCCATTCATGGAGGTCTTTTTTATGTCTTCTAAAATGATAATAATGGAGTTATTTGTGAATGTGTTCCATACTAATAGGAAGACAGTACCTTTTAATTGCATTTAAATGAATTTCAAAGAGGCAAATCCAGGATCATGAGAAAGGCCCCACTCTGTGTCTGACCTGATCAGATATGTAGTCCCAGAGATGGCAATATTTAAACTTTAAACTCTGTCCTTACACCTGTTACCTGGGTATGCTCATGGCCTCAGAAACTGATAAAGGGAATATGTTCAATGCTGGGCCTACTGAACATTCTTATAGACATTTTATTAATTAGAGCGTTTCCATGTAGCCTCTTATATGAAAATAAGAATGTGCTTTTTCCTAATTTTTGCCTTGATTATGAATTGTGAACGAGTTTAGCTGTTTAATATAATAGAGAGACAGCCTTTTTCTAAGATACAATCTAAAATATTCTTAGAAACAACATGGAAAATAAGAATGGTGTCATACGTAGCAGCTTAGGAGACAATACCTGTGATTCCAGAGACTGTCCCTGCACAAAGGGCACTGAGGAGAGGCTGACTGTTCTAGAGGTTATACATTCATCTAGGTTATTTCTGGAACCCACTGGGCTGAGGACATTTCTGACAATGTGGGTTTTGACTGTGAGAAACCAATGAGACAACATTGAACCCAGATACTCCAGATATAATTTTAAATAGAAGCTGCCTTGTTCTTGTACACACAACTCCATCTGGAATGGCATTCTTAACACCCTGTCTTCAGTGTCACATTCTTCCCCCGCTTAATCACATTCAAGAGTAGGTAGGGGATTTAATCCCAAAAAATTCCCTAAGATTAATTCATCAAAATCAGTTTGTGTCAGCTTCTCTGTTCTTATGTAATCTCTGCACACCCTGTTATAGCATGTGCTATATCATAATCAAATGACTTCTTTATGTGTCTGCCATTCTCCTTGGTAAGACCTCCCATATATGGGAATCATGACCATCTCTTCCTTCTGTCCTGTGCACTTATGCCAGTACTGAGCACTTCTAGATATCCATGGGCATCTGGATACTTTCAGGCATCTGTGTCCTATTGCCCCAGCTTTGTTTCTTTATTGGCTAATATATGCTCCTTGATGATGATCTCCCAATTAATGATAGGCATATTGGGACACTTTATACACTGCAATTTCTGTGGTCCACACATCCTTCGGAAAATATCTTCATAACTTGAGAAGGTACCTGAATCATGAAAATTGAATGTGGCTTTGAGTATATCTTGGAAAAGGCTCAGAAGAAAGAAGAGTTGTGATTGGAAAACAATGTCATTTTGGCCTCTAAAGTATAAACAAACAAGCCACATGCCAACATTCATTTACCCAAAAAGTAAAAGAGTTTTATGATAATTTCAGTGCTATCTCTATGTTTATTCTTTTCCTGACATGAATAGTCCAAACTATTTTATGTGAGAATTAAGTCAGTGCTTTGATGAAAAATGTCAGTGCTGGTAGAACCAAAGGCAGAACATGGGAAGGCCTCCAGATACCACCATTTTGTTATCCTCTCACAGGCACTAGTTATCTTTATAAACTTTGAGCATCAGTATGGAGGACTGGGGTGAACAGGGCCATCCCTACAGTGCACTGTTCTAGAAGGTACCATTAAAATGTGGTAGTTAGAAAAACAACAAGATATTCCCAAGTAGCTGCTTTAATAGAAAGCTTATAAGATAGAGGGTTGTTAGTTAGGGACTTCCCAAATATCCTAGATAAGAAAACTGGCCTAGAACCAGTTTCCCTTCTGATTCTCCCCAGTCCTCTCCTATCATATCTAACCATTCTTCAGAATATTAACAATTCACTAAATACTTGCTCTTTGTGAATCTCTAGTCTCTGAGCATATTTTTGAAGACCAGGCATGGAATTCTTTGTTTGAAATAGCCTACAGCCTCATTATAAACTTGATAGCCACAAATAAAACCACCAATATAACATAGTAGCAATATACAGTGAATTTATAATTTTGTGGTGCAAACTCATTCTAAGGAAGTAGGAATCCTTGTAATAGAGATGGTTCCCGAAAACCTGGTAGAGCTTGACCTGCAACTGGAATTCAAGGAAGCGTGACCCTGATAAGGAGCAATGCTCTCTCTATATGAGATTGCGAAGGCATATGGACCTGTATGTCGGGTTCAAATTTAGGCTCGGCTCTGAAACTGAAAACACAACAAAAGATTTTTTTTTTATTATTTGAAGAATGGTTCTAATAATAATATATAGAGACATACTGCAAAAATAAATGGTTACCCTATGTAAAGTTTATAGCATAGTTTCTGACAGATAGCTGACACTCAAATTAGTAAACTTTTTTCTATTTTCCAGTATTTTTTTTTATTTTTTTATTTAACCTGTGAAAAAAGTATCATTAGCCTAAAGTTACTGCTGGGAGTAGGAAAACATTAATCTACATTGACAATGAAGTATAATTATTGGTATTAGATCTTTTCTTTGAGGAAGAAGAGATTGTAAGAGATAAGAGTATGCTGGTACTGAGCACCCAACGGGGACGGGCCATCACAGAGAGACACAGTTATACAGACTAGGAGAGAATACTAACTTTCCAGTCTTGTCTGTCTATAACATTTGTTAGAGCATGGATTGTGGTCAGACAGAAAGAAAAGAGGTGAGGTGCATTTCTACCAGGAACAGAGCTCGTAATGTTTACTTAAAAGGAGTCTAGTTAGGCTGGAATGAATAGTTTGTGTTCGGAAGCCTGTTTTGAGCCAAAATATTTAAATATAAATGAAAGAACAAATAAAATAGCCATGACATTATGCCAGGCACAGAAGTTTCAAAAGTGAAGAGTTATCCATTAGAACCAAGGGGGTGAAGGGTGGAAGGGTTTGGTATAATAAGGAGGTTTAAAATCCCACTGGAAGGTTGAGTAATTTGATTAATATGTTTACAAAGCCAGGTCTTGTAATATTCATAGTCCTCAAAATAAAGATCCTAAACTCTGGAAAATCCTTATCAGGAATATAAAAAAAAAGAGAATCACAGTTCTTAAAAGAGAAAAGGGAAAAAGAAAGAAAGAGAGAGAAAAACAGATGAAGGGAAGGAGGGAGAAAGGGAAAGAGGGAAAGAGAAAAGTTTTCCCAGGCAATGAAACTTGCCAAGAGTTGTAAAATCTCTCAAGAAAGCTGACCTGTGCAAAAGCCACTAATTGTCTTTCATCACAAAGGAATGCTCACCCTCACTCCTACAAAGTCACAGGCTAATTTTATATAAAGCTGGGGACAGACACAAGGAGAGAGGGTCTCCATATCTCATAACCTGTGCTGCTGTCAGTGCACCAGCAGCCTCTCATAATGTCCTCCGGACAGGACACTCCCTACCAGGTCTGAGGTATTGAAGAATACAATGGTGTATGGACACACATACAGGAATCAGCTCTGGTTAGATTTTATTTGGTCTAAACCACAAGGCAAGTGTTGGATTATGGCATTTCCTTCTCAGGCTTTGGCCATAGTGGAATTTCTCAATCAGAACATGGCAATTGTACAGGGATTACTTGGGACATGATTTCGAATGGCATACCCGTTGATAATGCAAACTACGCCTCAAAAGCTCTAGGCCCAAAGGTCTGGGTCAGACTGGACCTACAGACATAGCAGATGCTAAATTTGGGATGAGACAGCAACCTTTGGTGCTTATAGAAGACCGCTCTCTGATAGGGAGCAAGAGATAAGAGCTGAAGGCCTTGGTCTTCTGTTTCAGATGGTGTCTTAGCTGTTCCAAAGGAATCCTCCATTACTAGATGCTTCATGAGTGCCTACTCTAGGATAAGCACAATGTGAGGCTTTGGGGTACAAAATGAGACAACATAGATTATTCTCCTTTCCTTTCTCACTTTATCCTCTTCATAGTTTGGTTTATTTCTTGCTTACAATTATTGAATTGTAAGTAACTACTTCTGAAATATTTTGTTCTCTAAAGGTTAATTTTACCTCTGATGATTTTCTGCATAGCATTATTGACATTTTGAATTAAATGGTCAGGCAAGTAACTACCATATTTTTCCGTGTATAAGAAGAGTCCATGTATTATAAGATGACCTCTACTTTTCTAACTCAACATTAAGAAACCAATACATGGTTACTCCTGTGTATAAGATGACCCCCAACTTTTAGTCTAACAATTTTAGACAAAAGTATTGTCTTCTACATGGAATAGTGGGCCATGTGTGAAGTGCGTGAGTCCCTGGTATATCATATATTCCCTGAAGGCAAGATTGAGTCTGTTTTGTATCCTCATGCCTGACACATACACATACAAATTTGCTCATTTAATTAAATAAAACAGTGTTTGACTGATGGATTGAGTTTCTTTTAAAATTCAGCTGTCCCCATACAGAATTTGTGTAGCTGTGCTTAGGAGCACTGAGTCAGGGAGCAAGAGTGACTGGATTTGAATGCTGTATGACTCAGAGCAGTTCTCAAGCTCCTGTGTGCCTCAGTTTCTTTATCCGTAAAGCAGGGTTAAAAATAGTACCTACTTTGTAAGCTGTTCCCAACGTGCAGTTAGTTAAAACATATAAAGAACTTGGAAGAATGGGTGACACCTAGTTCCATGTAAATGATTGCAAATATTATTTGCATGGCAGCCCCTCTTTTATACAGGTTCCCAACTTGAGATGCCTTGTTATCTGTACATCTAATCTTTTTCAGAGAATTCTGTTTCAAATAATCTGGCCTCTAATCGCCTTGAAATAGATATCATTTTATGTGTTTCTGTATATGGTTGATAAAATGTGGCAGTGGTCACCATGTGACATAGCAGCAGAGCCTTCCTCTTTTAGATTGTATTGACTTTTCTGTACAAATATTGACCAACTTCTTACTGCATGAGTATCTTCAAACCATATTTTTGGAAACAGAAGGGAAATTACAAAAAATATGACAAGTGACTGAATGGAAGAGACCTTACATATAACTTCTGATAGTTAAGAACTGACCACTGCTCTGAAGTTACCGTAACTTGAAGCCAATGATTCTGTCCATTTTCTGGATAGAGACAATGAGGCATTAGGAGAGCAAAGAGGTAATCAGTTTCTAAAACTCTTATTTTTCCTACAAAATCAAAAGGTGCTTATATTTCCTTTTAAAAAGTCCCAAGGGCAGAAAACTGAAAACATGGCCTTAGGATAAAACTGATTATTACTATGGTTTTGATACAAGTCACATCAAAATGAATTTAATTCCAGTCTCCCACAATCAGATTTTATTTGGTGCAGAAGCAGTCCTGTCACTTTTGTTATTTTAACAAACACTAATGACAATTTTGGAGATAGTCAATGATAATGGAAAGTTATACTGTTGCGTTATTTTATTAAATATATTATGAAATCTCTTTTTAAATGTCTAGCTTTATATCTATAAACCTGGAAAATGTATTAGATTTCTTATTTCAACTCCTCATCCCACAAAAATAACAATACATACTTGGAGCCAATATGTACTTAGACAAATGTGAATTAGAACTCCGACAGAGATGTTCCAGCCAGCTTTCTACCTGTGTCTTTTCTAATTCAGAATAACATTCCAAGATCATTCAATTCAACTACTTAAAACATATTAAATATATTTTTATTTATTTATTTTTATTTTTGACAGAGAGAGAGAGAGAGAGAGAGAGAGAGAGAGAGAGAGAGAGAGAGAGATACAGAGACAGAGAGAGAACTGAACTGGGGGAGCTCCCAGTTCAGCATATGGTTCTGCACGGGCCGGGGCCGGGATTCGAACCCCAGTCCCCGGCGCTGCAAAGTGAGCACTTAATCCACTGAGCCATCCCGGCTTCCCCAACATATTAACATCTTATGCTTATATTGAACTTACTATGTGCTAGGAAATATTCATATATTAATACATTTAGCCATGTAATCCTTATAACGCCCCTATGAAGCAGATATTCACATTATTAGTATTTTGTGGATGAGGCTAGAGAGAAAGAACAACTAAGTAGCATTCATTCCCGAAGTCACCCAGCTCTAAGTGGTGGAGCCCAGAGACAGACCAACCATCTGGCTCTAGAGTCTATGCTTTATAATTGTGCTTTACTACTTCTCAAAATGAAAATCAATGTAACTATTAACTATATTTATATAGCCATTTCAGTATACTTTACTTTAGAAAAGTATTTTTAAAAATTAAATAGAGCCAGCTTTCAAATAACCTGTAAATT
This sequence comes from Craseonycteris thonglongyai, assembly GCA_004027555.1. Taxonomy (NCBI): domain Eukaryota; kingdom Metazoa; phylum Chordata; class Mammalia; order Chiroptera; family Craseonycteridae; genus Craseonycteris; species Craseonycteris thonglongyai. Next base: position 32,280 of record PVKE010004736.1, read on the forward strand.
GGATTCCTTGCTAGATAAGCTTACAATCCTAGAACCGTTGAGTTCCAAGAAAATATACCTTAATTTATCCCCAAGATTTCTGTAGGCTTCTTACCTTCACCAATGTCCACTGGTATAGATCCCAGAGCTGCGAATTAATTTCAACATTAGCCTACACAAACCACAACCTGAAGAGTAAATAGCTCCCAGTGTGCTTGCGATGAAACTCCAAACTAGGCAGCACAGTAAGAGCCTTTTCTGTTCAGAAAAAGATGATGTAATGTAATTTTTGGCATGCTTTGGAAATGCTCCCTGGAGAAATCCAGATTTGTAGCGGATCCTGAAAAGTAGGGAGGCTCTAAGTTCTGGAAGAGTGAGATAGGGCACTGAGTAGAGAGGACAGGCCCAGGCCTGCAGAACGTTCCTCCTGGACACGTGCATGACCACTGGGCTGCTGAAGCTATGGCCACAGTGGAAAAGCTGTAGATCACTCCAGCCTCTACTTTTCTGTAGGCTACTGTTTCTCTCCATAACATAATCAATAACTTACATGCATGGTTTTTTACCTAGAGTTGCCTTGCATTATAGCACCAACAGCACTTTTAACCTAGGCCAAAGTTTAGTTAAAAAAAAAAAAAATCTGGATTGCAGGAATTAGGCACCTTTGACACATTGAACCAAGCAATGCAGTGATACTTTTGAATTTGTTGTGGGCATGAGCAGTAGTAATGGTAACTCTAATGATAAATCCATCCATGGCTTATATAATTTAGGTAGTCAAAGCTCACACCTCTGAATTCTCAAATAAATAGGTAACTGTAGTAGGTCTAGGCTGACAAAGTATAGAATACATGCAGGGAAAGTTTTTGTTTTTTCTGTTACAGAGAAGTGCCAAGTCACCCAGAAGTTGGATCCACTTGCCAGATGATTTTCTGAACCATTTCCGTGATATATGGGTGTTTCTGGTGGTCCATTCTTTGACATATCATCCCTGGATTTGGATTGTGGTTCTTTCAGATACTTTGGGTGCTGAGAGTAAAGGAAGTTGGCAGCTTAATTCATTACAATAATTCATGTGTTTAATTTTTCTTTTTAAATGAGCCCTGTGGTTCTGCAACTGGTGCATACAGTATTCGTAAATATGATTAATATGGTGTCCACTTCCTGGAGTGGAATAAAACAAAGCAAAAAAATAACACTAAGTCAACCAAAAATGGCTCACTGGACTCTGCAGTGAACAACAATCATGGCTTGGTTGCCCTCATTCAGTGGATATGTAGCGCCAGATCATTACAGAGTTCCTGAGCTGATGGGACCTTCAGGTCTCGCTTGGCTGGCTCAGATCTACACTGTATCTATCCAAGAGGAAAACCCTAGAGTTCACACAACCGTGAGAAACTTTTTTAGAGAGAGCCGCCATTCCTTCGTATATGAATGAGGTATTCTGCACTTTGTGTATGGGATTGAGTGAGTGCTGTGGTGGACAAATGGAATTACACAGGAACCATCCTCCTTTCTTTTGGGCTGCTTGTGAGGTGTGTCGAGAGTGGAGTATATACTCCCCTATGTCACCCAAAATCAAAAGGATGAAGAACGATATGAATTATTCCCAGAATGGCTAGAAAAGTCATTTCACATATTGAAAGGGCTGTGGATGTTGACCAACAGAAGGAGGCAAACAGCAGGTGAGGGAGAGCTGTCGTCAAAATCTCATTTTGAGTGAAATATAAATAAAGCCCCAGCCTCTGCCTACGAGATTCCTAAACATGGACAGGCATTTTTTTTTTTAATGTGTGTGTGTGTGTGTGTGTTTTCGGCCTGAACCAGAAGAATCTGTTTCAAAATTGCTTGACTCTATACAAACTGAGTTTTAAGCCCCACAGAAAAAATGTAAGGGCCATTGCAGGTGTGTGTGTGGGGGTGTGGGGGGGGGGGGTGTGGAAAGAGCTGAGTGAGGAGGACAAAGGGGTAGTTATGATCACTGGGCAATCACACCCTTGATCTCCATCACTCAGATTTCCTCCAACACTTGGTGATCTTCAAGGGAAAAGACTTCATAAAATTCCTTGAAGTATATATAATCAAATGTCAACCTGTAGCCAATGCTTCACAAGGTGTATTTAGTAGATAAAAAGAAAACTTTAAATGCCTTCATGGATAACCATGGAAGAAGCATCCATAGCCATGAAACAAACAAACAAACAAATAAACAAACAAATAAATATTTTATAAGCAGATTACACTGATCTTTGTTCAGCAGGTGATCATAAATGTAAGCATTTTAGTTTGATAGCTAACATTTCACCAATAAAGAAACATCTATACTCAGCAGGTGACTCATTTAGATGTAGATTAAGTGGCCACCTATAAATATAAATCTTGTGTGTGTGGGGGGGGAGGGCGGGGGGGTGTATAATGAATAGCCATCAATCAAATACCTAAAATTTTAGTTATAAAACAGGTAGCAGGTTTGGTTTTTTTTTTATGTTTTTGTTTGTTCGTTTTTGCTTATTTGTTTGTTTGTTGTTTTGACCAGTGAGCTTCCTACTATACCACAAGGATAAGCTAAGAAGATCTTAAGAGGCAGGGGAGGATTAAAAAAAAATACAAGAATAATTTGACTTGGAAAATGCAGGGGACTGGTAAGAATTTATAAAGGATATTGACTCATTTTCTTAAAATTATGAAGAAATTACAAATTTGACCAGATAGGAGGACATGGTTCCTGGAAGTGAACATATGCAGTAAATATATGCCCCAGGAATACACTCTACATAATAGAACTCGTTTTCCAAGTGTCTAGCTGAGGCCGTTAAATCTAATATTGCCTAAAAACAAAGTGAAGAACTGGTCAAACTTTCAAGGTCCTACTCAGTTCTCTGAGATTGAGCTGGAAAGAATGAAAACATGACCTTCATGAAAAACCCTGTTTCTTTTCCCACTTTTTATTGGCAATGGGACCCTGGGGGACTGGGGTACATGTTGTTCCAACAGAGGTCAGGCTGATGACATTTCTATAGATTTTTTTTTTTTTCTCTGCAAAGAATCATAGATACAAGTGCTGGAAAAGACCTATTGCTCCCTTCTTCTGTTCCCCAGAGGCCTTACAGAATTGCTTCTACAGTTCTTTCCTGCTGTGTCAAGCTTCAAATAAACCAAGAAGTGAAGTATCTTTCAGGGCCTTTGGGAGCTCTTTTGTAATCTAATAGATCTTCTATTTAGAATAATGTTCCTCAAAACAAACCCATTGCAAAAGAAAACTATCCCTTTCCTCTCCACAGTGTTGCCTGAACTGCTTAATGACTCCTTCCTCAGTGTCTTTGGACACTGTACCAAGAAACCTAATCATGTTGACAGCTTTGTCAACCATCCCACTGACAAAGATTTTCAACCATTCTATTCAGGTGGCTTCTTGGTCACCATTTATCTAAGGCGTTTGTATTCGTACAACATAACCTATATCCTATGATAACGCTGGGCTGTGACCTGCATGGTTAAAGAAGATGTGAGGAGAGAGGTGCTCACTTGACATCAACCCCATTTTCAGTTTTCAGGTAGATGACACACTTGAAGACTCCACCTTCCCTCCACCTTCAGGGACTGTGGCAGTTGCTGAAAACCTGTATCTCTTTAAAGAAATATTTTGTAATAAGTAAGAGCAAAAAAACCAGTCCTGTTCATTTTTTGGTGCTCAAATGCAACTAGCTGATCATTACAGCCTGTGTGCATGTATATGTGTGTGTGTAGTTATAGTTATATAGTTATTATATATTTTGTTTCTTACTTAAGGAACGGTTGAATGGAACTATCTGGTTTAAAGGATGAGCCTGACTGATTACTGTAATTCATAGGGCCTTAATTAGCTGCACAAACCATTAGCTACAATTAGACTATTATAAAACACTTGATGCGCTATGTCAACCATGGGGCCTCATTTATTCTTGTGGCAGAGATCAGGAGGGGGGAGAGCAGGCACCCGATACTGCCAAGCATGCTAATAAAGAATGATTTTTGATTTAAGATGTTGCCGATAGTGCCTCAAAATTAATCTCAATAGCTGTCTAATTTGTGTCGGTGGATGGTATATTTATTGTAAAATGACACCGAAGCTAAATGAGTTACCTGAAGCAGGAGTGTTAATGTCAGTGCTTGAAGATTCACCTCCATATGCTGGGATACTGAGAGATGCAAGTGCCGAGTGCTCCCAGTGGACCCCTTGGCCTCATCTGTCTCAGAAAGCTCAGCAACCTGACTTCTACTTTGCGATCGTTAAATAATAATAATAAAAGAAAAAGGGTGAAATGGACAGACACTGTCTGGATCAGGAAGAGACACAGAGGGGTGAGGAAAGGAGAGAGAGACAAGGGGAGAGGAGGAGAGAGAAAAGAACCTGTGGAGAGGGAGAGGCAGTTACAATATGAGTTTCCTAGGGCAAAGCTTATCTCTAGATAATTATGGAAATTAAGAAGATAGCAGAGCCCAAGGTGTTCTTCAGGAGATTTTTCATTAAAGAAGAAATGAAAAGGACACACTAGTGGGTAATGGTCCCCCAGTAGGCAGAAGTAGAGCAGGAAACATCTTCTTTCACTCTGAAATCTTATGATCATAATATTTCACGTTTATAAGAGCTTGAAGCTTTAAACCTCATTCATGTTCATTAGAACTTCCCACTAAGTATGGGAGTCAGTAGTGGTGGTAAGGAAGTTTTCATTCGGTGGACAGGTGAGAAGTACCTATCCACAGTCACATGGTCAGTCACACCACTGCACGACTTAGAATTCAGATTTCCTAAATTCATGCCCTTTTCAAATATATTTCCAAGGTAGTCTCTGAATTTGGCAAATACTTAAAAATAAATGCATAAATGAAAATGTTTCTCTGCCTTCCCCAGACTTTCTGGATTATGAACTAGAAGTAATAGTGAAGCTGAGAATCTTTTATTCTCAGAAATTTCCCTGGATATTTCTGATGATTATATTTGGAAACTGTGGCCTAGACCAGTGGTTCTTAAACTTGGGCATGTCTCACGTTCAATCTACTGCTGGGCTGTACCCCAAACATATCCAATTCAGCAATTTTTGGGGCCTGAGAATTTGCATTTCTAATAAGTTTGCATGGTGACAGATGATGATTGCAATTAGTACCCGTATAGTGATTACATCGTAACGGATATAAATGTTGAATCACTGTATTGTATACTTGAAACTCATATAATGTATATCATCTATACTTAAATTAAAAAAATAAAAAAATATATACAGATTATTTTTTACTATCTTCATAGTTCAAGCAGGTATTGCTTGCTAGTCAGCATGGAATAATCATCTTCCTTCAGAAGCAGTGACTCCACCCAGGGCCCAGGTCTCACACTCCTTTTTCCTAGGAATGATGTTATAGTGCGTCAGAGCAGTTTGATGATTTTTTTCAGACATTTAGAACTCAGTTTGCAATCCAACTCTACCCACTATTAGTTAACAAGCTTAAGAAGTTATTTAACTGCCATGAGAAGCTTTTTTCTTTTCACCTACAAACATGTAATATAGAACATACCTCAAACAGTGTTATGAATATTGAGCTTTACAATAGGATTAAATTCTATTTTAAGAATTATAGTAAGCCTTGAAATTTAGGATTTACCTTTGATATAATATAACCTTATTAAACAAAGATAGAGATGAACTGGTGAAATGCAATATTCAAATAACAGATGAGAGGCAGGAATAAAATATCAATGTCACTTTCCTCATTGTACCAATGGATGGATTCTTTTAAAGATTTATTTTTATTGTTTTTGACAGAGAGAGAGAGAGAGATACAGAGACAGAGACAGAGAGAAGGGGGAGGGCCCAGAACAGTCTCCATAGTTGCACATCATTGGTTTTTCCACGTAGTTTCATTCCACAGGTGGGAGTGGGCTGCACAGGGCAGGGACTGGACCGGGGTCTTTACCCAGATGAGAACTGAACTGGGGGCACTCCCCAGTTCAGCATATGGGTCCACACGGGCTGGGGCTGGGATTCAATCCTTGGGGGCCAGGGCTGCTAAGTGAGCCCTTAACCCACCGAGCCATCCCGGCTTCCCTGGATTCTTGAGAAAAACAATTTGTCTTGTCCTATTATAACACTTTAATGATGATCCTAGGTAAAAGACACAATTTTTGAAACAGTTAGTAGGACTGAAAAATAAATTTAGATCTTAATGTGTTGGAAAAGCTAGGTATTCATAAACCATACTCAAATCTCCTTTTCTCTCAAGTTATTAGAAAAATAACTGTGACTGAGGTTAAGAGTAGACCGGCCACCTTAATATCTGTTAACCACAGCATGTCTGGTGGAGACCAACGTGACCCATAAATAGGAATCCATTTTTCTAATTCAGTCTACAGATATATTGGGCATAATCATCCTCTTTCTCTCTGAATATATTCTGTTATGGTATATTATATAATAAGTAACATATATATGTATATATGTGTGTGTGTGTGTGTGTGTGTATATATATATATATATATATTTATGGCATATTATATTTTAACCTTTGTTTAATCTGTATTCCCAAAAGTTGCAAAAACCATCACTGGAAGTGCAATTCTTGGATTGGCACCTTGGCCTAATTTAGAAAGATCTCTGTGCTGTGGAATAATGGGAGAGTTCCTTGGCTGTGCATCCTATAAGACAGTTTTCATGAAAAGAATCCAAAGAGGGAATTAAGGGAATAATGTGAATTGATAGGAATGGAATGTATCTGATAATTATGATTATTATACATGGGGATGAATATGAGGTTGAGACACAGAATTATTGCTAGGGTGGGACTGGAAAGTATCCTTAAAGAGATAATGTAAAGAAATGCAAACTGGAAATGACTTTAGAGGTTTTCTAGTTGGTTACCCTGTTTCACAACTGATTAAACTGAGGCCTAGAGAGTACTAACAGGCTCTAAGCCTCATTTCTGCAGTGGTGAAACAACTTGTAACAACACTGTAGTGATAATTTGTAATGGGGGAGTGACTTAGATAGTACACTTCTACGTCCATACACATATCTGGTGTCTATGCGTATGCTCATATCTGTATATCTCTCTATCTCCTACGTCTACATCTATATATAATTTATATTGATATTTATATTGTCTATATCTATAGATCAATATCTATATATATCTAATGGAAGAAGTTTCTAGACCTTCTATCACTTATATTGACCAATTTTCACATACATCACAGAAGTTTAGTGATTTTTACATGAATCAGAACTAATATATGTAAATCTTAATTTATAAAAACAAATTAAAGCATAGTTTTTATTTGTTTTATAAATTGATGCATAACAATTTCTTTAGCAAAATCACCACATGTACGCAGAAAACTTAGTTACACAAAACCTTCTAGGAAATGTAGTAATTCTGTAATATTTAGATAGTCTTGGGAATGTAGGAAGCAATTTATATTCTGTGAGGCAAACAAGAAGAAACTCAAGCTATAAAATTGTCACTCTCTTGCTAATCTTTTAAATATGAAAGTCACTGTAATTAAAGAAATTCTAATTCTATAATATTTCCTTTCTCTTTTAACCTCTCTAAATGAAAAGACACCAAACATGATAGTGAAACGTGTCAAAACAGCCTTAAATTTTGGCCTCAGCTCAGAACTATGGCCCCACTCTGTAATTATAGCTAAGAACATAATCCCAACTTCAAGAGATAACATTTAGAAATAACACTCCACTGGAAGGGAATGTCTCAGCTCTAAATCCAGGTTTATCGAAGACAACCCCCAACCATCACACAATGTGGGAACCTCTGTCGATGAACTACAAAGATAGTGCCAAAGATGGGGAATTATCCAGTTTCTTCTGTGTAGTACCAGTCCATTTGCCACTTTTAAGTTCTAATACCTGGAGCTGCTGAGCAAAGAAAGGGCAAGTAAAAAGGCGACATGAGGAAAATACCAGCTTTCTTTGTTTTGCGAGACTGGGCTCAATCCTCCTAAGTTCCTTTAATGCAATATTGTTGCTCCTTCTTGTTCTGAAAGAAAAAAGATTCCTTAGATCCATATTTATCACAATTGAAATAAAAAATGTAAAAGATCAGTATAAAACATTTAACAGCTACAGTTAATAATGTATATGATAACATATTGCACTAATATATTGACAAATGTGGCAATAAAGTATTAATGTGATTATGTATCATCAAATATACCAGCTATTCATCCTCTCTTCTACTCCAGTTTAAAAACAAAGCAAATTCTGTGAGTATAAAGTGGAGATAAAATCTCCATGTGTGATTTCAATTAAGCATATCCCAGAGGAACTCTACCCACAAGCTCCTAAGGAGGTAGGCTTTCAGTTTGATTATGACAAAGTGCCTTTAGGAGTGGTGACAAAAGCCACAAGAAAATGACTTCGATATTTAAATCCAGATCTGGAAATCAGATCTGGTTAGCCTTTGGGCAAAGCTGAGATGTCAATAAAATCTGTTTTTCACAGCCCTTTTCTCCCTGTTTAGGGCCAGTTTTATCTATCAGTTTAGCTGGGCTATGGAACTGTTACATGATCAAACACTAATCTAGGTGTTGCTGTGAAAGTACTTTGAAGATATGATTAAAATTCATAATCAGTTGACTTTAAGTAGGGAAGGCTATTCTAGGTAATTTGTGTGGATCTGATTCCATCACTTGTGAGGCCTTAAACGCAGAGCTGAAAGTTCTGTGAAAAAAAAGAAATATTACTAGTGGTCTGCAGCTTCAGCTCATGTTAGAGGGTTCCAGCTTGCCCTTCTGATACTCAGCCCTACAGATTTAATGCTTGCTTCTCCGAGCCCTGTAATCACATAAACCAATTCCTTAAATCAATCTCTTACGTGTATCTCCCACTAGTTCTGTTTCTCTTGTTGATCTTTCTGTTTCAAGACCCATTGCTACCCTAAATGGCCTAAAAATCTGTAATTATTAGGAAGTAATGGGTTCCTCTTTACTTTGATATCTTGGGTATTTATGATATCAAACTTTATCCTGTACAAAACATAATTATAAGTATCTATGCACAGGTAATGGTGAAGGAAAAAAGGGGCAAGCATTCTGGGTGGTAAGCACACAATGCAACACAAAGATGATGTATTGTAGAATTGTACACCTGGAACCTATGTAATTTACCTAACCAACATCACTCCAATAAATGTAATGAAAAAATAAAAAAGGAGACATGAGCATTGCATCATTGTGCCTTCAATTACATCATACAGGCTGCCCTATAATTCTTTTGTAGATCAGACTAGACCTGAATTCTTGTTTTTAAAGGAGTTGTCAATATTTTATTACTATTCTCATTTTGGAGAGGTGTAATTTTCTTTTTTACAGAGGTATATAATTGAGTGTTCTGATTTGTACAATTGCCATTTGAAATTATTTTATTTATATATTTCTTTAGAGTTTAACAAAGATTGTGTTGTACAAGTAGTCAGACCCTTGACCTATTAAAAAAAAAAGTCTATGTTGAACTATATAAACTATACAAATAATAAAGTATTACATGTTATGTAGTCTGGTTTCAAGATATGTGGTTAGAATCATTTCCAGGTTTACTCTCTCTGGCAGAATGGTTTATTGTTCCAAATTCTTCAGTTCCTCCATTATAGAATTAAATATATAGAATTAAATATCCATATCCTTTGCAGGTGACTATGGAGTACCTCCCCCCAGATATAAGAGTATATTTTCCCTCCTGTTGATGAGTTAGATAATATGATTTCCTTTGGCCTAAGGAATGCTAGTAGATTGATAGGCGCAGAAACACTAAGTGGGTTTTTATGCTTTACTTTGATATGCTGTGCTTCCTGGTTCTTCCTAAGAACATTTTCCAAGTCACTATTAGTACAAGGAGAATGAGAAGGCATATGTAGGAGTTCTGTATTTATTCTGTAACCTGGAGCCAACTCTAAATGAATTTTGCTTAGTCCAGCCAAGCCCAGTTGAGATCAACTAGTCCAAAGCAAGAACAAAGTACTTTCATTGTAAGCCAGTGAGATTTTAGTATTGTTTGTTATGCAACATTTTTTCAGCAGCCATATTGACTAATGGGCAGTGCTTAACTCAATTCTCTTCACATCATAAATTAGAAAAACATTTTTTGGTTTATTTTTGTGTTACTATTTTTGTTTTGGCACAATTTGGCCTTTAAGTCCATTTTAGAATATATTTTCAGAGAAAAGGGAAAGCTGGGATGGCTCATCAGGTTAAGTGCTTGCTTTGCAGCCCCAGGAACTGAGAATCGAGTCCTGGTCCTGGCCTGTGCGGACTCATATGCTGAACTGGGGTGTGCTTCCCATGCGGGGGGCCCCAAGTTTGGTTTTTGCCCCTCAGTTTGGCCCCTGGCTTAAGGGAGCGTGTCTCCTATGTGGGGGGCCCCCAGCATAGTTCCTGCCTTGGGCAGCCCCCACCCACCTGTGTGGAATGAAACCATGTCGAAAACTTATGATGTACAACTATGGAGACTGCTCTGGGACCTCCCCTTTCTCTCTGTCTGTCTCTGTCAAAAACAATAAAATAAATTATAAAAAGAGGGTTTTTTTGAGAAAAGTAGAAGATAAAACAATATAAAGAAATATAAATTTTTAAACTTTAAATGAAGATAAATGGAAAAATAAGTTAGAGTAACTCAACCATTGGAAACTACCATAGACCTAAAAGCAGTGAGATATTAGGCTAGACAGATAAACCTCATTAATTTCCTGGTGGAGAGGCAATATCCGATTGATAAATTAAATATTTTATTGATTTTACCAAAATTCACACATTGATACAAAATTCTGTAAATAACCCTATCTGACACACCTCTCTGCAGCCATTCTCCTACCTAAATTTTTGCCTTAAATGGCATTTTCTTATATTCTTTTTAGGAAGGCAAATTAGTTTGCCTATTTTTGATGGCAATTTGCCAGAGGTTGTCAAAAGATAAAGTGCACATGACTTTTGACACAGCAATACCAGGTATACTCAAGAAAGGTACCCAAACTGTGGCATCCATCAAGATAAAACTGAATAAATTAATTTTAATGATAGTTACATTAGAAAACCTTATGGTCCACAAAAGAAATGGGATCTGTGTGTAATGCTATGGTAACATTACCTAGATATAGCTGTATATGGGAAAAAGCAATGTACAAAGCAGTGTGAATAATATGACTTCTTAGTGTGGGCATATATTTAATCTATATGTCTGTATGGAGTTATGCTCATCAACTTTTCATTCTGAAGAACTCAGAGCAATCTTAGTTGTGACTGCTGCTGGGAAGAGTAATGCTTTTTTTCCATTTTATATGTTTCTGTACTCATATTGCTTCTTCTTTCCTTTCCCTTCCTTTTTTTTTCTCTTCCTTCCTTCCTTATGTTCTTTCCTATGTGGGAAATGTTTAGCAGGATAGAATTATGATTTGGTTTTTGTTGTTGTTATGTCTCCTTATATGTTTGTATATTGTAAAAACATGAATGAATAGAATAAAGAAAGGGGGCTCTCATCTTGAAAACATTTCTTCAGGCCACTTCTGCTGTTCAGAAATAACCTAACTGCCCAAAGCACACAGTCCTCTTCTTTCCTGTTTTTACTATTACCATTTGTCACCAATTACTATATTGTCCCTATTATTATTTGGTGGATGGCATATTGGGGTTAATACAACATTTTTCAGAGGATTTAAAAAGAATTGTGAATTTGTTCTGAATTAGTTGAGAATGTACTGTTTGACCTCGAAGATTTTTCTACCTCTCGGAGCTTTAATATTGTCACCTGAAAAATAAAAAAATAAATACAATAGTGGCAAGCAAAATCTTAATAACAGTACAAAACTAAGGAAAGTAGGATTTATTGAGTATCTACTATATGTTGAGTACTTCTACATATATGAATTCATTTAATGCCTTTAAAAACTTTCTTCTGCTATTTTTTAAATTTATTTTTAGGATTTATTTTTATTGTTTTTGACAGGGAGAGAAAGAGACAGAGAGAAGGGGGAGAGCCCAGAGCAGTCTCCATAGTTGTACATTAGTTTTCAATACAGTGTCATTCTACAGGTGGGTGCATGGCTGCATAGGGCAGGAACCAGGCCTGGGTCCTCCTACATGGGAAGCAAACCCAGGGCAGGAGCTGAACCAGGGGCCTCCCACATGGGCAGCTTGCCCCGGCGAAAACTGAACTTGGGACACACCCCAGCTCACCATGTGGGACCACACGGGCTCGGGCCAGGATGTAATCCTTGGACCCTGGGGCTGCAAGATGAGCACTCAACCCACTGAGCCATCTCAGCATCCCCTCATCTGCTATTTCTGGATATGTAAATTGAAACTTAGTAATTGTCAAGAGTCAATCAGTAAGCAAGAGTGTGGGACAGGGTTCAGCCCTACATGTATTTGAATCTTATGTGCATGTGTTCCCATGATACCCATTGTCTTGTTTTATTATAATACAATAAGAAGCTTTGTCTCTACTTAATGTGATTTAAGACATGAGTGAGTGGTTTAGGTAGAATTTGGAGATATGAATGAGAACTCTATAGTCACTGGACTTTAGGGTATTGGCAGTCTCCTATGGCCACTTACCGTTAATATCCACTCTGAGTGATGGTAGTTTCCAGCCAATTTACTCAATAAGCTACCTCTTTGAAGTATGTCATGTGCCTCAAGTATAGCCAAATGCTAATTCTGGCTAATTCAAATGCTAGGTTCAAATATATCATCATTAAAATAAAAATCGTTGATCATTGACAGATCCTTAGGCTTAGCATTCCTTTCTGTCCACATGTTGAAATACACTTATCTGTGGATAATTTTGTGCTTAAATTGCCTCTAGAGGCAAAGGCATCTCTAGCTGCACTGTAAGTTTAGCCATTAACTCTCAGACTAAAAGAGATAACAAAGTTTTATCATCTAAAAAGTAGTACGCTATTCCATCAATTTTTATCTTACCTTAAAAATGTTCAGGGCTTGGTTAGAGGAACTTACATCTCTGCAACTACCTCTTTTTTTTTTTTTTCTTTTTCTGGACAATCTGAAACATCAACAAGTTTCAAATCTTTATGAACTAAGAAAGCAATAAAGTCTAACCCCCTTAAAAGAGTTGAGTTACAGAAAGACTGAATAATAACATCCTTTATTTTTTCCTTTTAGCAAGCAGTATGCATCTTTTCAAAATGGTGATACACGTTGTGGAGAAGACAGTTAGAATATGGAAAAAGGATTAGTGTCAGAAATCAGAAATTTTGAGCAGGCACCATCCCTTATTTTTTATATGATAATGGGAAAATATTCCCATTCCTCACCCTGAATCTGGATATAATGGCAGCTTCTTATTCTCAAAAGTATTGCTTGAAGAGCAAATAGTAATAATAATACTAAAAATCTGATTGTTTTTGGAAAGTGCTATGATAAACATTGTTTTTATAGCAGTTCCATGTTTTTTTTCTATTTCTATTTCAGGAGAACTGTGATTCATAGTCATTGAAAGGTCTGCCCAAAGCCCCTTCACCCAGAATTGGTGATATAGGCAGAACTAAACTTCAGATACGTTGCCTCACAAAGTTGGTACTTGCCTCATAACCCATTCTTTTTCTTACCCAACAGATTCATTTCTTTCTTGTGAATATGCTCTTAGTAGATTTACTTCCCTCCTGAGTTCTTCAATCAAAAGTGAGACAGGGTTTTAATCCAAGAATTCTATAGCATTAGTTGGTATACATATTTTTTTATCTATTTGTTTGCTCTTTGTCAGAATATCAAGATCATCAAGCATGATACAACTCATATACTGTGTGGTAAGTCACCCTATCATTAATCATCCATAATCCTATATATTCCTTTGCTCTTCTGATACGGATATTTCCCTGAAAAGATATTGAACCAATAGTTTATAGCTTTGAAGACATTTGGCCAGTTCTCTGTTTCACTCTTGAATTGACCTGCAGAATTCTGCTTTATTCCAAGGAGCCAACAAGAGCTCTCTACCAACATAGTATTGACTGGAATAATTTGTGGTCTCTTTTCTCTGTGTTGGGAAGATGAATAGGGCTTGTCAGGAGTTAAAAGAGAAAAATGCCAGTCAAGAACAACTTATTTTGCTTGGTAAATTGAGGGGAAAGGAGTAACTGAATATATATTTTAAATATGTAAACACATTATCAAAGTGAAGGAAGTACTTTTTTCTTACCATATGCACTGAATCTGATACAACCTTAATTCAACTTTTTATTTAATAGGATCAAGATTATCATGGGCTTTTATTAGTAAGAGGAAAATTATAATACACTAATGTTGAGAATTTGATATACAAATATGAAAGTATCTCATATGAGAGAGATGCTCAGTATACACTTAATACCCTTTCTGTGTTTTAGCTGTAAAAGACATCCAGAAACTTTAGTTAGTATCATTTTTTTTATTATTATTATATGAGGAAATAGAGAAAGGGGGAGGTTAAGTGACTTACCTGAGATACTAGTAAGCAGTGTTGTGACCAGTCTACTCTTGCCACCTCCCTCTAGGAAGCTTAACTTTGGAGTTAGACACATATAAATTTGAATCATTTCATTTATGAAATCTTGAGCAAACTAATGTCTCTTCACCTTTATTTTCTACATCTTTAAAATTAGTATAATGTTCATACCTACCTCATAGGCAATGGAGTTTAAATAAGGTATAATGCATGACATTTGCTTATTATTGGGTGTAGTACTTCATAAGGGCTTATTACATGGTAGTTCTTAAGATTTATCGTTGCTTCTCTGACTGTGCAAGACCAACTCAGGTGATTCTTCTAGCTTCTCAGTGCATCCATCACATTAAACTATTTTATTGCCCGTCTTTTCATAGTGCCATTGTCTGTTCTCAAGGTGTTCATTTACAAGCAGACACCATCTCTTTCGTTCTTCAGATGCTGAATAAATGTTAAGAGTTCTAGAGTTGGATGAATGAATACAACAATGCTATGAATGCCTCAATGAATGACTCAAGTTTCACATACATAGTAGGACTCAATACAAGTATTTTTGTATATAAATTGATGAATGGAAAGTGGTATATTTGCCTCTTAGCTCATACTGTTTAATATAATTTTATATTATTATTATTTTACCCCATAAGATTGGCACTTTAATTCATTAATGTAGTTAGAATGACTGGATGAGTCAATAAATGAATTAGTGCATAGCATTCATAGGCTCCTCTCCCTAATAACTATCTTTAGAAGAAAACACTAGACAATAATTTTTAAGCAGAAAGAAAAATCTAGAGACAAATCAATGCATCCCATGAACTTAGTCTATTCCAATGCTGATGTTAGAATATTTTGGCAAATGGATAGTCCAGGAACGTTGGGGCAAAATAATTAGGCAAAACTTTGTTTTAAAACAATCAGTTTAATTGGGTATTACTGTAACTGTAGCTCTCAATTAGTGCCTCTCAGTTGAAAAAAAAAAAAATTCAAGTGGCCAAAATTCCTCTATGGAGAGCTTTTCTGAAAAGTTTGACAGATGTTTGGAAGGCCCTGGTCATCATCATTCATAGAATATTTCATGCTAATGAGTGGATATGTTAGAAATGTTATTTAAAATTATTTACTCTTGTTCTACTTCATTATTGATAATATTGCCACATAGAGCCACAAAACACCTTAGCATAGAGAATGTGTATGGACACAGAAATTGAAAGCATCTTTTTCCTTTATTTATGGTCTTTGATGCACCCTTTGTTCTTTGCTACCACAATGTTGCCACTATGGCCAGCAGTTGATTGAAACAAGCAAATTGTCTCTCCACTGTGATGGATTGCACAATTTTGTACATTGTAACTGTTTTTTGTTTGTTTGTTTTTAATGTGAAGTACCAGCATCCCTCATATTCATAATAGGCATAAGACTAGTGATAGGGTTTGAAGGAACTATGACTAGGAATAATGCCCTATTGCCAGTTGTACCATCTGGCGTTAGAACTTGAGAAAAAGTCTCCAATTTTCAAGTTTCCCAGGCAGGGAAATCCTGTTGGAAGGTGGCTACTCTGAGGAGAGTTAGCACCTCAAGCCATGATCAACCATTAACACCCCAGCCAAAAATACTTCAGACACTGCTTTCCACTGCGGCAACTTCCAGAGGAGAGCTGAGTCCTGCAGGAGAGTGAGGCAGCATAAACGTCATGGATGGGGAGACAGCCTGGGGCAAAGGGCCTGCTGAACGCTGGCTGGGCAGACTTTCTGTCTAGTTCACAATTATGCTGGGAATTGGCTAGATTATCGAGATTGTCCTTGGCCTCTCAGTAGGAGGGTGTATATGTCATATCCTAAATAGAAGCTTTAAAATTTTTTTTTTGATAGAGAGAGGGAGAGAGAGGGAGAGGGAGAGGGAGAGGGAGAGGGAGAGAGAGAGAGAGAGAGAGATACAGAGACAGAGAGAGAATTGAACTGGGGGAACTCTCCAGTTCAGCATATGGGTCCGCAAGGGCCTGGATTCGATCCTCCGTCCCCGGCCCTGCAAAGTGGGCGCTCAACCCACTGAGCCATCCCGAGGTCCAGTAGAAGCTTTAAAAACACAAAATTTTCTGTTTTCTAGGCTTAGGCTTTCCAGGTTTCATCTCCAAAGCAAAAATAAGAAAAAAGTTTGACCGAGAGCTGAGCCAATCACACAAGTGCCTAAAGATGCCAGGTCCACCTTGACTGAATGAAACAGAATGAAATCAATGAAACCAAGTAAAATTGCCAAAGTATACTTAGTTTTGGGCTTAAAACAAATAGTTTGTGTAAAATATTACTCTGAACTATCTGCCTAATTAATTACTTCTGTTCGTTTTTCTCTTAATTTGCTGGTGCCTAAGGCCTGAGCATGGGTAGTTAACAGCGTTTTCCTTCATCAGATTCTCTGTGTAATGGCTCAGCTGTCTTAACTGCTTTTGGCCTGTACATATAGCCTCTCTACTTCACTGGAGCATCATTATTATACTGGGTGGAGATCTTTTCTATAGGTTCTGTTCTCATACAGAGAAAGTACAAGGCAAAGCAAATCTACTGGTTTATGGAGATCTTTTCAGCGATGTTTTAGACCAAACCTACCTCTTTCCTAAAACCTACCTTAACTCTCCAAGTGACATTAACTTTTCCATCTCTGCACAGCCTATGCTTTGCATTCCACACGAGACCACCAAGGGCTCCTCTGATAAACAGAACCATCAGCCTTTCGTTTTGTTGAGTAAGAATGCAAGCTGAGGGCAAGAACTGGGCAGAGGAGTTCCCTACAAAAAAAGGGATTTTTTTTTTTTTTTTTTAAGAAGGGACAGAGGATAAGTTTTAAGAAAAAGTGAACTTGTTGGAGTTATTGAGAAACTCGGAGAACAGAAATATTGAAAGTTTTTATGAGATACTTGCTGTCCCACCAAACCTTATGCAAAACATCCATTTTTCCTGAATGTGACATGGTCTTGGAACCATTATATCATAGTGTTGAAGCACAGAGCCCTGCTATAGCATGAGCGCTGTGCATAGAGGCTGCTATTTCCAGAGGTGGTGACAACTATGTTGTATGTAACATTGATTTACCGTAATTTTCTGTGTATAAGATGATACTTTTAGATACTTTTTGTTAGACCAAAAGTTGGGGTCGTCTTACACATAGGAGTAACCCATGTATTGATTTCTTAATGTTGTGTTAGAGAAGTAGGGGTTGTCTTATATGGGGTCATCTTATACATGGAAAAATACAGTATTTCTGCTCTGGGTTACTGTCACCTCCTTTGTATGTCCCACTAAAAGCCCACATTTTATCCATTTTTATAGCTCCCTTATGCTTTGCACATATATTTTCAAAACTGTAAATATCAAGTGGATTTGGAGCAAACATTAATTTCCTAATGGACAAGCATGCCATACTCTGTACGTAACTTCAGTTTCATGGAGGTGATAGAATTGCGTTTTCTGGGTTAAGTTCTACATGCAGTAAGTGCTCAATAAATGTGAATGAATAAAAGGCGTCCTGTTTAGTAGGCTTTGGGTTGTGTATGAGAGGCGTCTACTTTTCTTTTGTTTGCCAGTGCCACTGTGGAATCATGCAGATCACTTGCTGTACAATTCGGGGTGCTCCCCTGCGTTGGCACTCTCTCTCTAAGGCTTCAGGTAGTTATTGGAAAGTAATAGCTCCAGCCTCCCAATTTCTGAATCTAAGGCATCCTTGAGATTCACTTGCAGTTTCATTTATGTAGCCAATTTCCATTTCCTTTTCAAGATGTTCCATCTGTAGGTAGGATCCTAGAGCATTGGTCCCCCAAATAAAGGCACTTGTGTGACACTAGGTATGCATGACTATCCAGAGGTGTGCAGAAAATAGAACCTCTCTTTGTAAGCATCTCAGTTGATAACAAGGAAAATAATCAGCTTTGCAAACATTTACTGTACAAACTGCTACTTGTTTGCTCAGTCTGTCCATGCAGCGATGGTCACATATCAGAGAGAGTAAGGAAAAATGGAACTTCTGTGACTCAGCAGGCTTGATGGGCACCTCCTCAGTGCTTCACTCCCTTTCATCATACTGGGAGGAATTATGGGTTACATCGATCAGGTTATGTGGATTGAGGGATTTTACTTTTGATATTAATTAAACTCAGTTTTACAAAATAGATGAAAGACTTAACTCCAGAAAAGTAGCTGCAGATGGAAGGTAGTACCAATCATGTACACACAGACTGAAATCTCCATGGCTAGTTTGTGCTCTTCACGTATATACGAAGCAAAAACCGAAAGAGACTAATCAAATACGATTTTAAAAACTGGGGCCAAACTTTGGAATTATCAATGAGTATTTAGTATGGATATAGTTCTAATATTATTAACAAAGAACCTTATTCTGAGACTACCTTGTCCCTTAAGAGACTAATAGCTGATTATAAACATAAGAATGAATAATCAAATGAAGTAAATCCTCTAATTTGTCACCATTATTTTAAACTGCTTTATAAAATCTTGTTTGAAGTGCTTATAAATAACAAATGTATAAATGAATAAATAAATACATACAAGTAAATCTGTATATGTTGGAACTGCATCCTCAAAAATCTTTAAAAATATGCTATTTCCCTTTAAAACAAATCTTAAGCTTTCTCTTTTGTGTGTGATAAGGCATGTTTAACAAACATTACCTGAACTGCTTTTAATCCAGGTTGCCCCCTCTATAATAATGTTACATTATGACTTTTTAATCTTGCACATTAAGGACTTTCATTAAAGTGAGCTCAGGTTAGCATTTTTAACCTGCACTAAAATGTTAACATGAGCCACAGTGGGCTACCAGCTCAATAATATTCCAATTGTCCCAAGCTTCAAATGGCCCATTGAGGCTCTATTTGTTCCAGTCTATTGGTTAAATATGTATTTGTGTGGTTTTTTAAAACATTTAGTTATTTACCTACGAGGCCTGAACAGCTGGCCTACTAGGTAAAAGCATTAGGAGACTGTTGAATGTTAGACCCATTCAATTTAAATACATTCTTTTATAATGAAAAAAATTTTAAAGGCAAAATCTCTTACTTTTAGTTCTGTTCTCTCTATCGTGTAAACGTAGAGTTTAGGTGCACAAGCTCTGCATATTAAAGTCTGTTATAAAAAGTACCTGTATAAAATCATATTTGCTTATGTTGTGGGTTAGCGACCATATCCAAGGTATAAGATTTCAATAATATTCATTATTTCTTTTCTTTTCATTTATTATCGAAGTAGTTAGACTATATGATAGAGTTGTTCCAAACCCATTGACACAACTTTATGAATTTAGTTTGTTTAATTACACCCCCCACACATACACATACATATAAACATACACATATACTGATAAAAGCAGGACAATCTAATAATAAATATGAATTTTTTATATTTAATATGGTTAGCCAGGATATTCACTGTAAATAACTATCCCTCCGGTTTTCACTTTTCAAACTCCTAAAAAATTTTAGATTTTTATGTGAATATATACACAGACCTATACACAAACTTAACATTATATATTCTAAAGAAATTATGTTGAACTAATCCTGGAATATCTTCAAAAGAAAAACCAGAAAAACCAGTCCCCTGAACAAAGTATTCCTTCAGGACCTGAGTAAGCTACGTGACATGCTAAGAATTCTTTCCCTATGCTGAAAGAATGAGAATAAATGAGTGTCTAATGGGCTGAGCTTAAAGAACTCTAAATTTGTGCTCCTTTAGAAGCACAATGAATATTTTATATGTTTTATTTCCTCTCCTGAAATGTAAACTTCTTACAGACAATGACAGTACTTTTAGATCACCCTAAACATTTTATTGACTAAGAGTATCATGTACCTAATATTTCTACTATGTATTTCAAAGTTATAAATTAGGCCAATAAAATATTAAATAGCTATATCTTTCTGAAACATGTGTGCCTTTATAACAATCTGGAAGACTAGGTTGAATTTAAAATGGTCAGACTCCTCAGAGGTCTGTCTGAATGTGGAG
Organism: Craseonycteris thonglongyai; assembly: GCA_004027555.1. Classification (NCBI taxonomy): domain Eukaryota; kingdom Metazoa; phylum Chordata; class Mammalia; order Chiroptera; family Craseonycteridae; genus Craseonycteris; species Craseonycteris thonglongyai. The sequence continues at coordinate 52,753 of PVKE010004736.1, forward strand.
ATGTGGGGAAAGTGGCCTCAGCCTATGCTGTCATCCGCCTGCCTTTTCTTCCTACCCCCTGTTAGTTACACACCGTTAGGGAAGGCCCTGGTCCATATGCCTCTTCTCTTAGAAACTCTCCCCTTAAATCACCCTTGGCTATCCTTCAAGTCTAAGGGTTTGCACACTCCAAATAATATCCAGCCTCATGGACTTTGGAAAAGAGCCATGTACTACCTAGAAGTGACCTGAGGACCATTTCAGAAGGGAATTCCATGGTCTCCAGAATCCAGAGCAAGTCTAGAAGGGAGGGCAGACTTCACATTGGCTGTTCACTTCCGCTCCATGGATCCCAGTCCTTGCCCAGACTTAAGTCCTTGCTATTTGTTGGTATCCTTCATGACACTTAGCACAGAGGTTTACAAACTACTGCTTGGTAAATATTGATTAATTAATGATTATTTGATTAATGTTCAGTGAACCCTTTAGTTTATTTACTCACCATGACCACCACTCTGGAACATGAAACCCATGAGGTAAATATTGTATTGATTTCTTCTCTGCAGTCATCTACTAAAATGAATAATTCACTTTATCTTATTGTACGCCTGTGAGCCTAAAATCATGGTTTCCTTTTAGAATAGGCTTGAAATTTTTATGCAGTAAATATGGAAAGTAACTCAAAATCTCACAAGTTTCAAATTTATATCAAGCTAGACTTTTTGGGAAGTTGAGAATATTGGTCTTACTGCTTGGCCACTTAAATAGCCCAGAGAATTTGAAGGGACTTCATTAGTCAGTGACTGACGGCTAGTCTGAAGTAACTGTTGCCATATTGTTGTTAATGCCACTACTTTTACATCTCTTTATAAATATAACTCCTAAAGTGAGATAAGTACCCTTTAAACCACAAATTTAAAAAGTTACTGAATTTTATATGTTCTTCTAAAAAAAAATAAATTCAGACTCGAGCATCTCTTGTCTCTGTTTGGTCTAGCAGCTGCCTTGGACATTGTACAAAAATATTAAAAAAATATATGATTTGCCGTTTAGATACTGGATCTTTTCTTCTAGAATCACAAACATTTTTTTTTTTAGTCTGAGTCTCTCTCTATGCTCCAGCTTTTACTCAGTCTTGTTCAACTCTGAGAATGAGAGAAATGTGCAAAAAACTAAAACTCAAATTTCTGTACTGAAAAGCTAAAACAGGTACTCCAAACAGCAAAAGTGTGCCAATTTGAATTTAAAGTTTTTAAATCAATGGTTGCACTTTAATGTTTCATATGATTAGTATATTATAAATATACCATGGATAAATAATTAAAACTTATTAATATCTATTTCTAAGAATCCCAAACCATTAGCAACCTCATGCATGGTGAATTCTAATTCTGTTTACATTTGTATTTCTAAGCCTGGTACTTAGGCACAGAGTAGATTAATAAACCACTAGCATAGACTATGGAGTGCCTTAAAAATGCCCCATGGAGAACTATGCTATTACCACAGTGATTTAAACAGAATAGAAACTTATAACTTAGATGAAAATAAAATATAAATATATAAAAATGAGAGAAAAAATATTTAGTTGTTGCTGTGCGTCAACTAAATTATAGTAATTTTTCACTATAGTAAGTTTTTACGTTTCAAGTTGAACTGTGTCATATCTCAATTTATCTAACAAAGAGGCTCAACATAACAACATTTACGTGAAAACTCACATCTTTATTACCTGTTAGTACATTACTATTCTTCTTTAGGCTTTACCTGTGTTAAATAGAAAACTTGTATGATTCAAAAATACTTAAAATTTTTAATGGCTTTCATACCATTATAATCTCTTCTCACCAAATAGTTAAAAAAAAAACAACAAACCACTAAAAAACTTTTGAAGTTTGAGTATGTATAAAAGTGATTCATTTGTCATGTTTTTCTTCACTAAGGAATATTAGCAACACTCTCATACATAATATTGTCTAAAAGTCTCTATTGATATATAAGTAAAATCTCCTAAGGTAGATAACAAACAAACAAACAAAAAACCAATCACTCCTAGACCATTTTAAAATACATATTCTTGCTGTTGGTTTTAGATTTTTCATTGGAATATGTCAGTTCTCCCACTTATGTGGCTCTAGATACATTCTGCTTTCTCCTCCAACCTCTGCAACATAATAGTTAAAGAGTTTTCATATAGTCCTTGGCATCTGCAAGAAATATCTTTTAAAATTTCTGTTCTTCATCAGCTCAAGAAGCTCAAACTTTTAACCATGTTCACACTTTTCCCCAGGGATGCTGCAAGGTACAGGAAGATGAGATGGTTTTGTCTTTTGTTGCCTGCAAGTATGGCAAATCCCTTTCTGGCGAAGAAAATGAGTGGAAATATAAGTGAAATGTCAGGATACTTGCTGCTTAACTTGGGTCATATGTTGAGGGAGGGAGAGAGAGAAAACGCATATGATGCTCTGAGTCTTTACTGAGTTATATATATATATATATTTTTTTAATTGTTTTTGACAGAGAGAGAGAGAGAGAGAGAGAGAGAGAGAGAGAGAGAAAGAGAAAGAGAGAGAGAGATACAGAGACAGAGAGAGAACTAAACTGGGGGAGCTCCCCAGTTCAGCATATGGGTCTGCATGGGCTGGGGTCGGGATTCGATCCTCAGTCCCTGACGCTGCAAAGTGAGTGCTTAACCCACTGAGCTGTCCCAGCTTCCCCACCCGAGTTTTATAAAAAAGACGTACATAGTTATTTCATTGCTTCGTTAAAACTTTTAGTGATATGCCATTTTTAGTATATGAATGAAACAATTCAAACCCTTATTTGACCTCTTCAAGCTTTACATTTTCAATTTCCCAAATCACTTGAGAAAGCTGAAAGTGACCCTCACTTGACTTGGAATCAAGAATAACTGCCCTTTGACTTTTCTACAAATAAGAAGAGATCAATTCTATTATTACAAATGTCTTCAGAACTAGACAATCTCAATCTAAAGAACTATCTGCTGATTTGTTTCCCAAAATGTCCTTTTCTCAACACTAGTTTCAGGAAACATGAATTTACCACAGATTCTAACAAATTTGATCAATTTCTGGATACAATTTTCCTCTTATGTATATGACTTTCTGGTGCTAAAATTGAGCAAATTAAGTACACAGTTCCATTTTCTATGAATAAATAGGCAAGGAAAGAAGTGTCCCTTATGGTTCTGGGCATAGGTAAATTATGTGGAGACCATGAGATGGGGTTTTACGTGTATCTAAGTTTCCTATTGCCCAAAATCTCTCTACCCACTGATATCCAAAATGTAAATTATTAAACTTAGAATGGTAGTACTACCTGGGGAAGACAAATCTTGTTAAGATGTAATCTTGTTACTCAGCAATTAACTTGTTACTGCCTTTATCATGCATGAGCAAATTAGCATGGATGTGTTAAAAATATGAATGTTTATCTAGAATGACTAATAAAAAGAAGGGAGTTGAGTCTGTCTACCCCACTAGACATATGAGAAACCCAAGGATCTGTCAACCAGAGTACACAGGGAGATCTTGAGGTGGACAGAATGGTAGGATGTAGAGAGACAGAAGAAGAGACAGCATTTCAGAGCAGAGGGGACCACCTTCTTCTCTTCAAAGGAGTGAAAGTGACTCAGCTTCTCAGGAATCCTGGCCTTGGGAGAAAAGACTTAAATGTAGGTACCAAGCCATAGTGAGTCCAGATAATGCTGCATTGAGGGACTGCAGTTCCCAAGGGTGGGGAGATGATGGCGGCAGCTGCTGTGACAGAGAAGACAAGGAACCAGAGACAATAGCTTCATCATGCAAAGCTTGTAAAGATGAGGCCCTCAGTAGTGTGTATGTGGGAGTTAAAGAATGCTGGGAAAAAGGTGTTGAGCATTATTCCACCCTCTACTCTCTGTTGAAAAAAAAAAAAAAGAAACCTAAAATGGGCAGAGCTAAGACTTCAGCAATTATGTCAGGTTGGATCTCTCTATATAGAAAAATAACTTTAAAAAGAGTCTAGTATATATCATCATACATGGAAACTCAGATGCAGTTTCCCTCCTGTTAAAGTTTACATTCTAATGAATGAGACAAAGAAAAACCAAAGAAACACAAATTTGACTTGAGAACATGATAACACGTAAACCTCCAAATCAATAAAATGGACCGCAGATTGCAGAAAAAGGAGATGCAGGATCAGAGACAACTTATTTTAGATGTGATTGTCCAGCAAGGTCTTATTGAGGCAGTAACAGGTAAGTTAAGCACCAAAGAATAGTAAATATATAGAGAGAGCTTTGAGTCCCTGAGTTAGGAGGGAGCTTCACACAGGCAAGAATGCAAAGAGCAAGACAGTGAAAGGTAGCTAGGGCGTGGGGGAGAGCGGCAGATACAGTTGGGAATGAAGACTGCAGCCTTAGGTGAGAGGGTTGGAGTCACACTAAATACAAAGTCAGGGCAGGTGCGAAAGGCGAAGGGCAAGATCAAATTTACATTTATAAATAAACACTTTTGTGAGAACACTGGGCAGAGCTGGGAAGCAGGGGTGGGGGAGTGGTTAGAACTATTGTCATCCAAGGGTGATGACATGTCCAGGGCTGATGTGGTGGAAGCACGGGCAGGATTGGCTGACTAGATGTGGCAGATGAGGAAGGAATCACTGAGAATAAGAATCGAGCCTTTTCTGAAGAACCACAGGGGAGGGGACAGAGCATTAGACACAGGGTAGAGGTTCTGGGGGGAAATCATGAGTTTTAATCTGCACATTTAGATCGAAATGTAAGCTGGGCAGTAATGTATGGAATTCAACAGAAAAGACAGGAACAAAATTAACCTTTGTTTGTTTGCTTAAACTCTTTTGAATTTTCTTCTGCATGCTAGTGGCCTTGAGAGGCAGTTTTTGCCTGTCACTGTTACTCATTCAGACAATCATTCATTCATTCATTCATTCAGATGTATTCAGGGCATTGTAACTGGACATGGCTTATTAATGTCATGTCCCTCATCCTAAAAATAAGGACCCAAACACCTTAGTTCATGGCATTTTGGGAAATGTTACTGTGGGAAACTTGAGAGAACAGTGACCAACACATGACCAGTTGCCATTAAACCATTTAGTATCATTTGTAGTAATATTTGGTTATATAAATTTAGGGTGTGGCATCTACATATAGACACTAGCAAACTGGAAATGACCCAGAAGAAAAATGATCAGGATGCCAAAGCATCTTTAAGCATAGCTTGACAAAGAACACCGAGACAGGATGTTCAGTTTTTAAAAAAGATTTTAGAGGTATTTCATGACTGCATTAAATTGAACTTCTGTAATAAGCAAGAAAATTAGATACTTTCATTCTGAAAGCAAAATTAAGGCCCTGGATGGTTTGCTTTGTTGGTTAGTGAACTCCACAGTAGTGCAGTGTTCAAGGTGAGCTTAAATAATATTTAAGTGAAGGTAAAGTAGATGGAAAAGATGTCCTCCTGGTTCTTTTACTTTAATCCATTAGCCACTTCTATCGGGAGATTACAGTCAACTAGAGTATTTAGAAAATTTTCTTTCAAATACAGCTAAAGTTTCTCCCCTCCCCCAAGGAATTCTATTAAAAACTCTATGTGTTAAATGTCAGCCCCTTCGGGCTTACCCCAAATATTTAGTCCTATCTAAATTGTGATTTAACTTTCAATGTTTTAATAATGTTTCTCTAACTAGGCTTTATATTTAGAAAGGATCAAATGATGCCAGTAATTCAGTTAGCCATGTTCTCTGGACTTAATACTTGGACATGTAAACTGACAAATGATTTTTTGCCTGTTCCAGCAGCTGAGGGAGGCTTTTGAAAGTGTGTCATCATAATTAAATTTATAAGACATATCCTGGCTTATGAAGTTAATAAGAAATAACATTGACATTGAGATAATTCAGGATATATGTCCCACATTTCATATGCAGTTACAGACAGACTGACTGTATGAGTGAATTAAGTTGGAATATGTTTCCAACATAGATACAAGCTATGAACTAAACTCCCTGTCAATTGTGTGGTAGGATTTCCCAATTCCATGCTGCAGAAACTTATAGGAGGACCAACTTATAATGAAGTCCCAGTGCTGCCTCCTCTTGTCCTCTAGGAATTCAGATCCTGGGCAGAGGCCATTATCTTCCTGAACTATCACCAACACTGAGAATGGGAGGTTCAGGGCACATGAATAATGCTACAGTAGAAGGAGAGCCTCTGTGCTCCCAAGCTTACCAATTCCCCGATGCCTCCCTGTCTACCTGTTGTGGCAGGGCTGCAGGAAGAAGCCAATTATTTCAGAAGGCTTTTGTTTTGCAGTAAGGCGGGTTTGCTGACTGCTGCACATTAATTCTTGGCTGTAGATATAATGGCTACCTGGTGAGTTTTGCCTGCAAATGTCAACCCACAGCAAAACATCTCTAATCCACAACTACCTCTGTTAAGCGGGAAAGAGATTCAGGCTCATGTTGGACCTGATGTGAGAATAATTATGATTTAACCTACTAGAAGTCTTTATAATATGACTGCTTGACCTGCATCCATGGTACAGATAGGAGAAACACCTTCTACAGTGGACGAACATCAAAGGCCCAGGTACGGGTGGGAGCTCAGTGTTAGCAGAGAAAGGGCCTCTGCTCAAATAACATCTTATGGAAAGAATTCTGGGGAAGAAAACACATACCGGTAGCTAGTTTGAGAATATTTTTAATATTCTGAGTGCTCCAACTTGTTTTTAGCCACTGAATTCATTAGTCTCCAATTAAGAAAACCAAAAGCACACCAGGTATTTTAACAATAGAATGGAATAGAGCAAGTTAGTTAAAGCAGTATTGGAGGACTAAAAAGATGAAACAGGACCACTGAGGTAACACCAAAGTAGACACTGTAGCCAGCAGCTTTCACTCCTAAGCCCCTGGAAGAGTCTGGAGTTGTTAGAACCCAGGAAATTGAAGGAACCCACAGAACTGGAACCAGACTTCCAGGAGGGATGGCTGTGGAGCTGCTGCCTCAGCAGCTGCAAGGAAGGGCCCCGGATCAACTCGGGCGTAGTCCCTGGGGGATGCGAGAAATCTGAGTAGGCACAATGGGGCTGTTCCTGGGAGTGGAGTTACAATTTTTCAAGTTGGAATCAAACTCTTAATGGAACCAAACAGTGCTGTAGAGCAAGAAGCATCTGTGAACAAAAACACAAGCATGAGCATCCACCTCCCTCTTTTGTGTCCCCCACTAGGTGCCATGTAGGAGGGTAGGAAGAGGTGCCCTGAGCTGAGAGACTTTAGCTTACTGGCCAGCCTAACCACAGTGTTAAGTGTACTCTGAAACTTCACGTAAGAGAACCTTGGACATCTTAGCAACACGGCTACTTCACTTACCCGCAAGGAAAACAAGATGGAAAAATATAAAGCAACTGGTTCAGGGATTCAGAATTTAAGTCCCAATCTCCTAATGCTAGTCTACAGCTCTTTCCTCTCATCCAAACATCTTTTCAGAGTGGCTTTGTTCACTGGAGATTTGTATAACAAGAAGCCTAGAATTTTGCAATTAGATGTTAAGTTCCCAAAGCCTTCTGCTGCTTTCTCAGTTCTACTACTGTTAATCCAGCACCTTCTAATCCTGCAATAGTCATGGAAAAATCTCTTATTCTTGGGATGCGAGCATAGCTCAACAGGTTGAGCACTTGCCTTGTAATTGCAAGGACTGGGGATCGAACCCTGGCCCTGACCCATGCAAACCCATATACTGAATTGTGGCACAACTATAGCCACTGGGATAGCAAAAGTTCTCACCTCCCATGTGGGAGGCCCCTAGTTTCGTTGCCATTCCTCATGACTCCACATCCACCTGTGTGGAATGAAACTATGTCACAACTAATGATGAACAACTATGGAAACTGCTCTGGGCCACCCTCCCTTTATCTCTCTCTCTCTCTCTCACTTTCTCTCAAACCATGAAATAAATCTTAAAAAAAAAAGGAAGCAAAATAAAGTAAAAAAACACCCACTTATTTTTTAGAGAAAATTAAAAAAATTATAACAAAATAGTCATCAGTATGCTGAGGCAAGAGGCCTGAGAGCTTCCTGTCTATTTGGTTTGATAAGTATGAAACTTGGGTCTCTAAACTCTTGGGCCACTTACATGAATCACTTAACAGGTACACGAGAAGGAGATGGAGAGTAAATAGTCTATCAGAGGATCAATCCATACATGCAGTTCTCATGCCATTGCACTAAAATTATTCTTTTGTTTTTGACATTTTATTTAAAAAGTCTATTAAATTGCTATTCTCAAAGTAAAGGAAAATATCCCTCTGTGCTCTTGTGTAAAGTATAGAAAAGTACAAAATATGTTTAAGGTGTTTGATGGATTTTTCCCCTCGTTTTGATAGAAAATTTTATCAAAAAGTTTAGAGATATTGAAAAAAAAAAATTACCAGAAAAAAAAATGGCATATTGGAGAAGAAGCATGTGAATCCAATAACAGAGAAAAGTCTTTTTATTTTTTTATCTGCATATCATTTTCTTCAGGTTAGTACTATTTACATATTCACTAATTTTACAATGGAGTCGTTTTAAACGTATCTGTAGGTCAATATATCCATGATGTTAAGGGGGTTGTATGTAGAGCCTTTCTGGGAAGGTTTCTTTGGATGATGTATTATATTGCTGTAAATGCTGCTACTAAAGAGATTTCTGCTTACAAATGGGAACCTTTAGCAAGTTGATCAGTCAGACAAATAAGGAAGCTTTGTAGGCTTGGGTGCAGCCTGAGGTTATATTCAAAGTAAAGAGTTAGATGGAATGATCTTTCTTATTTTCTGAGATCCTAATCATCTCTCTTGCTGTTTTCTACCCTTTCCCGTGATTCCTTCGGTGCTGGTTCACCATCTCTGGGCCTTTTCACCCTTTCTCTTCCACTTGGAATGTCACCACCAATACTTTCTACCTAACAACAAATCTTCCCTTTTTGGAAGGCCCATTTATATAGCTCATTTCCTCTAAGCTGTCTGCTTAGACAATCCACCATTTACCATAATTCATTGTTCTCTCCCTTCTTAGACATACTTAAGAATGATACATTTTGCCATTCAGCATGACTATTTTTTCATGGCTGATTAATGTGTCTTGGACTATGAAAACCTCAGAGCAGGTTTTCACCCCACCTACCATGCCAGCTGACAAGGTAGTAAGCACCGTGTATATTTTGAATGTGTCCTGCCTAGAATCACCTGTGTGTATATTCATAACATGAGCAGTTTTCTATTTCTGTATAGTAACTTCCAAATTCCCAAACTACAAAAATTACTACAGTATTACAAACATTATTTATTAGAATGATGTGAGAACCATGACTACTAGATAGTGTCATTTCTCTGCAATTAAATTAAAAAAAATTAAGATCCAATTGGTTAAGGGAATATCTCATAGTAAGAGTCAGCAAATGAAGAAGCTAGATACTAGAATCTCTAAAAAAACTCCAAAAGTATTTTGGTTAAAGATATTAAGATATGTCTCTCTATTCTTTATTCTAGGAGAAATTCATTGAATCAATTCTAAATGAAAGGCAGGTAGTAGAATAACACAAGGCTGTAATCATCTCAAGGCATGGTTTTACAGATTTCTTTCATCAGATAGTTTTAGGTTTTTCTTTTTTTAAGATTTATTTGTTTATTTTTGTTTAAGAGAAGGTGAGAGAGAGAGAGAGAGAGAGAGAGAGAGAGAGAGAGAGAGAGAGAGAGAGAGAACAAAAGAGAGAGAGAGAGAGAGAGAGAGAGAAGGGGAGATGACCCAGAGCAGTCTCCATAGTTGTACATCATTAGTTGTGATATGGTTTCATTTTGCATGGGTGGATGTGGGGCCATGCAGGGTGGGAACCGAACTGGAGGACTCTTTCAGGGCAGGTGAGAACCTTCACTGCATCCTGGCAGTTACCAGTTGTGCCACAGTTCAGTATATGAGTTTGAGTTTTCGATCCTCAGACTTTGC
>PVKE010004737.1:0-62746 GCA_004027555.1 Craseonycteris thonglongyai
CCACGAGGACCGAGGATCGAATCCCGGCTCCGGCCCAGGCAGGACCCACATGCTGAACTGGGGAGTTCCCACAGTTCGGTTCTCTAACTGTCTCTGTCTCTGTCTCTCTCTCTATCTGTCAAAAGTAAAATAGAAATAAATATGCACTGAAGACAAAAAGATAATTTCTCTCTCTATAAATGTGAAAAGATAAAAAAAACAAAAAAACAAAACAAAAAAAAAACAAAACAAAAAATAAAAGTTAATAGAAAAAAAAGATATTCATTGACAATAGAGATAAGGAAGAGAAGGAAGGAGAGAGATACAGGACTCATATGAGGTTAAAAATGTTTATTAAGGGACATCAAAAACAACTGAGTAAAAAATTTTAAAACATGTCATGTTCTTGAATAAAAAGATTCAATATTGCAAAGATAAAAAAATCCCCCAAATTAAACTTTAAGTGTAATTCAAGTTTAGTCAAAACATCAGCAGGATTTCTCTGTTAGAATTTGACACTTTAAGGTTTATCTGGAATAGTAAATGAGTAAGAATCGCCAAAAAGATTTTCAAAATTAGTAATGAGGAAGGAGGAGCCATTTCAGAAATGCATAATGTGTTCTACAATTTCTTTTTTTTTAATAATATTTTTATCTCCTTCCAGAAGACCAGAAGTTCAGTTTCTTCAAGATCACTCACAATTGTCCTCTAAGAAAGAAAAGAACATTGCTACAAACTGCTTAAAAGTTGCTTCAACCTAGTAAACAGGCCCTTTCAGTGCAATGTACTTTTAATATATTCTATATTTTTATTTTTTAAATAGAACATCACAATTTGAAATAAAATGGCAAGTTGTCTATATAAATTAATCGAAGTATGTTAACAGAATGTAATATTCTATAATTTTGTCTCTGAGTTTTAAAGATATCTAAGTATTATCTTCTTGTATAACCTATAAAAGATCTTTTTACAAAAGTAAGTAAATTTTCTGCTGGCCATTGAAAAACTGTAAATCAAGAACAATTTTTAAAAGGGTGATGGTAACAAGACAGACTAGCAACCGATTAACAAACAGAAGAGAAAACAGTACCGTATATTAAATAGTAAACGTAGTGTCTTCAGTCAATAGAAAAAGGATAAATGAGTTAACATTAGCCATTGAAATTACAGACTAATCATTTGTGGAGAAAAATAAAGCTAGTTCTCTAAATCACACACTGAAATGAATTCTAAATGGGTCAAAGAGTTTAATTCCTCCATACATTTAACAAGTGCTTATCAAATACAAATTTATAAGCTAAACTACTGTGAGGTAGCAAGGACAGAGCGGTAAACAAGACCCCCAGGGATTCCCACACTCCTGGGGGTTACAACCTGGCTGTGGTCTAGTGGTATAGGCTTATAACTTCAGTAAAATTGGAGAAATAGTCTACAGTTAGGTATCAGGGGTCTAATCACAGCAACTCCAGGATTAGGTAATATTTCTCTTTCCACTTTGTATTTGTTTTAGCTGGTGGACAGAGCCACCAAGAAATAACCCTTTGTCATTTTACCTGTCCCTGGGAGATGACAAACTTTAGAGGTGTTTTCCTGCTTACCTTTTGGAAAGAATGGGTGGGGAGCTAATCAAGCAACAGGAGGTTTAAAACCTAGCTCCCTCCACACTTCAGGGCAGCAGACAGAGAGCCAGGAGCTCACAAGAAGGTGGAGGGGATTTCTCTGAACAAAGGGCAATAGCAGTAACAAGATCATTTATCCCCCGCTTCCTTTGATAACATTTTCTCTATCAGGGTCAGAATCAATGAGAGGAGAGAGAGTCATCTTAAAAATAAATATATACATAAATCATTCGCTCTCATATTCTCTCTCCTTTTCTTTTCTCCCTGTCTCCCTCCCTCCCCTTCTTCCCTCACCCCACTTCACCCCACCCCGCACCCCCATCTCCCTTTCCCTCAGTGCTTGGCCTGGGATGTTATCTGAAAGGTATGGTGTGAGGTGTGGCATGTGGCCAATAAAATTGCTCTGATTCTGCCCTCCATTTATCTCTGCCTTAATTGACATGGCAACCGAAGAGCAGACATCAAAGGTTGAATTGCGCAACCAGTTCTTTAGTTACCTTTGTGATAATGCCAGAAAAGTCCAGGGTCAAGGGATTCACAGAACAGGGGCTCTAACCTAACCTCAAAGGTCAGGTAAGACTTCCCTGAGGACGCTGAAGAGGTGCAGGAATGAAACAGGCAGAGTAGCTCAGGGCAGGGTGAGCATATACAGAGAGTAGGGAAGCAGACGGCCTCCCCTATGTGGGTGGGCCCCATCCAATCTGCTAAGGGCCTGAATAGAACAAAAGGGTGGAGGAAGGTTGTTCTCTGCCTGGATGCTGAGCCAAGATGCTCCTGGTTCTTAGGTCTTCAAAGCCTGACTGAAATCTATACCATTAGCTCTCAGGCCTTAGAAAGAGGGTCACACACTTTCATGGGTCTCCATCTTGAATATGGCAGACTATAGGATTTCTCAGCCTCAATAATCATATGCGCTGATATCTTTTCTCTTTCTTAGCTTTTTGTTATGAACTAAAACCTTATTTTATGTGTGTGTGTGTGTGTGTGTGTGTGTGTGTGTGTGTGTATAGAGAGAGAAAGAGAGTTTTATAAGGAGAATATATTCTATATATATACATTCTGTTTCTCTGAAGAACCCTAATTCAGATTTCTATATTAGTTCAAGCTACTACAACAAACACCATAAACTGGTTGGTTTAAACAACAGCAGTTTATTTCATATCATTCTGGCAGCTGGGACATTCTTCCTTCTTTGCAGACAGTCCTCTTCATCTTGAATCTTCACATGGCAGGAAGAGGGCAGAAAAAAAAGTCTCTCTTCTATCTCTTTTTAAAAGGGCATTAACCCTATTTAGGAAGGTTCTGCCCTCATGACCTAATTACCTGCCAAATGTCTCACTTTCAAATGCCATCAAATTCGGGGATTTAGGCTTCAACATAGGAATGTAGTGGGCACACAAACATTCAGGCCATAGCACATACCTTGTTACTTTCTTTCCATCTACTTTCATTTGTCCCCTTTTGCTGATACCACAGTTTTTCCCTCACACTTAAATCCTTACCTGTAAAATTTCAATGAATGTTTTTAAGCATTTGAAAACAATAATGTTTTCTCAAATTGAGAATAGTAATGTATCCAGAATAAAATACAGGCTGGACTCCCCAGGAGAGTTCTACAGAAATCTGCTTTTCTTGACCATTACCTCATTTCAATTCAAAGTCTAGTATCTGGTAGGAAAAACCAATTTGTTAATCTCTTCAAAACTCTGTTTAAATTATGATCAAAAATCCTAGTCTCATCAATTCAGAGGAAAAAATGCAAATGATTACTAAAAATGAAAACATGTTCATCACTCAACTAATGAAAGAAATTCAAATTAAAACAACAAGGTAATATTTTCCACCTATCAAATTTGCAAGTGCTTTTTAAAGGCCATATTAATGTTGGCAAAGGTGAGATACAATACATATAATAGTGCTCATGAAAGCACCAACTGAAATATGTTTTGGCAAAATAGAACAAGATCCTCCAAAATAGCCATACCCTTTGACCTCATAAATTCTTTGCTAGAAATATACTGTAGAAAATAATGCGATCAAAGATTTATGTACAAAGAAATTCAAAACAGTGACATGATAACAAGTGATGGTCAACATCCTACAATTGATAGTTGGGTCATGGTGTTCAAGCTGTGATCTGAGTTCTATACATCGAAGTCAAACAGTTCTGCTTTAATCTGTCTCACGTATTCAGTTCCCATTAGGATTCACTTTTATTTGGGGGTGGGGGATAATTGACAGTCTACCCCAACTAGAATATAAGATCCATGAAGAACCCATCTGTGAGTGACATGCAACCAGATTCCCAAAACTAAGTGCAGTGCTTGGCTCATAGTATGCGTTCAACAAACAGATGGTGTTTGTCACAAATTTAAGTAGCTTTTTCTTGATTAAAACCAAGTTTGCAAAGTAGTATTATGATGAGAGAATTGACTAAAGAGGTTGGCAAATTATGGCCTGTGGGCCAAACCTGGCCTATCACTTGTTTATATTTATAAATAAATTCTTATTGAGACACAGCCACTCACTCGTTCATGTACACATTGTCTATGGCTGCCTTTGTGCTGCAATGGCAGAGTTTAATAACTACTCAACAAAGATGATGTGTTCCACAAAGCTAAAGATATTATGTTTACTCGCTTGCCCTTGACAGAAAAATATTTGCTGACCCCTGCTATATACAATAAACTGTGTACAGCTATTAAAAATAATAAAATAACACTAATAACACATGACAATGTTCACACTGTGATCTTAAGTGTTTTAAAAAGAAAGTTTAAAAGCCAAAGTACAAAGCCAAGTGTTGGTGATAATGTGAGGTAACAGGAAGTATCCTACACCACCAAGGAGAGTGTAAATGGTCAGCATCATTTCCTGAAGTTGTAGGTACATATGATGTGTGAAGAGAAACTTCATTTCTAGCAATATCCCATGGAAGTGAGGGTACGCTAGTATGAAAAGGTACATTTAAAGAAGGTTTGCAACAGCATTATTTGAAATAGGCCCAAACTGGAAACAACCCAAACATTCATCAAAAATAGAATAGATAAATAAATTCTAGTAGATTCATAGAATGAGGGGGAAATCCTCAGTGCAAATGCATCAATTACTTCTACATACAACAACAGGGATGATGCTCACAAATGTAATGCTAAGAAAGAACAATCAGACACAAAAGAGTATGTTTTATATGCTTTAAATTATAAATAGAAGCCTAAAAATAGGCAAAATTAATTTATAATAGAATAACCTTTAATTTGGAGATAAGGGACAGGGTACAAATCTGTAGGAGGCTTAAGGAAGGGCCTTCAGAGAGGCTAGTAACATTTCGTTACTTGAACTGGGTGATGGTTAGATGGCTATTTGCATTTAATGATAATTCATTGGTTTGAGTGCTTTTCAGCATATATACCATACTTTTGGTAAAAATACTTTTAAAAATGAAAGTATACTATGGTTCTAATTTGAAGAAAGAAAGTATAAAATTGTATATGGAGGTCCATCAGAAAAACAACTGATTTCTAGAACTACATCAAAATCTTGAGAAATTGGATTATGACTGATTTTTGTTTTCTGTCTTTATACAATGTTCAAAATTCTCTACAATGTTCAAAACATGAGAAGCCCCTAAGAATGAAACTGCAAGGCAGATATCCAAAATTCCCAACTCTAAAGTTGAAAGAAATAAGCAAAAGTAAGAAGAATTAGCAAAGAATGCATAGCGAGCATTGAACATATAGAGATAACACCTGAAGTAGAGATCAAAAACTGGAAGTCAGGGCAATGCAGGGGATCCAGGGACCACCCCATGTGAAGGCCCACACTGAAGGACTATGGCATAAGTCCCAAGTCAGTGGAGTGGCCTAAGAACATAGTGACAGTATTTACACCACAGAAATTGGTAAATACCACAAATCAAGGCTTGTGTTATTGCTTTGTTGGTCATCTAGGCTTATGAAAATGAGGAAGAAATATGTTAATAATGCAGATTAAAATTAAATATGTGTTGTACATGTAGTCATAATTGCACATAAAAATTGAAGAAATATTCTTCCAGCATTCAAAAGCTATTATTCAATTCAGCAAATACGTCTTTGGTTGCTTCACTTTCATCTTATTGGTTAACATAAAGGAAAATATCAACCCATGGTTATATCGGAACTACACTTACTGGTCAATTACAACCAGAGTTTGACTATTGATAAGAGAATTCAACATGAATCAACAAAAGCAGCCCATGAAAAACAATTAGCTGTATGGAATTTATGATAAAGAGAATTGAGTATTTTAACATTATTTGTAAATTGTGTGCCGCATGTTCTTTATATCAGTAATATTGATCATTAACTGCTATACATATACATACATACATTTTCCCAGAGAGCCTGTTGTTAAACACTTACCAGCAGATATTACCTAAACACTTTTTTCCTCAGTAGAAAAGGTTACTGACAAAATTTGCAAGTGTAGGGGAAGCCGGGATGGTTCAGCAGATTAAGCACTAGCTTTGCAGCCCTGGGGCCCGAGGATCGAATCCCAGCCCTGGCCCATGTCGACCCATATGCTGAGCTGGGGAATTCCCCAGTTCGGTTCTTGCCAGGGCCTATGCAGGAGGCTTCCTGCCCAGTTCCTGCCCTGCGCAACCCCACACCCACCTGTGGAGTGAAACTATATGGAAAACTAATGCTGTCAACTATGGAGACTGCTCTGGGCCCTCTCCTTTCTCTCTCTCTCTCTCTCTCTGTCAAAAAACAAAAAATAAATAAATTAAAAAAAGTTCAATTGTAGCCACAGCTGAAGAAGTCAAAGAGCTCAGGGGAGAGAGCATTAAAGCAAAAATGTAAAGGTAAAGTGAAAAAGTACCTGTTTCTAACTAGGGGTATGTTGGAGGGGGGTGGGGAGGGTGGCAATGGTAAACAATTAAGGTTTTGTGCCCTATGTGGAGGGAAACTGTGAGGTTAATTCTTTATCTTTCAGGTTCTGCAACATGTAGAGAAAGAAAGAAATTTGAGAGCAAAGAGGTTAAAAGGCCTTCTCTACAATTAGCTTAATAGGTAAATTAAGGTGTACAGATTCCCAGAGGCTCAGAAGTGAGTTTCCTCCAACATCTACCTACTTCTCTGCACCTTCGGTGATTCAACCAATAAACTGCACTTTCTCCTCTAATTAGATTGTGACTTAATGTGGTAAATCTCATTTCTCTTGCATTTAAACAGTATGTTATAATTTTCAAATACAATTATATTAAATGTCTCGTTTGATACTCATAACAATTTTATGAAGCAGGAATAGCTACGTTTTACAGGGGGAAAAAAAATTCCTAGGGAAAACATAGTATTTTTGTGTGCTTAATTTCATTGTGCTTTAAAACCAGGCTCAAGAAAAAAGGCTTCTTTCAAATCACTTATGTTTCTTTTGAATGCACTCATATCTAGTTCCTTCAAGATTTGAGCACGGTTTTGTTTCTAAAGCACTTGCCCTTTATCATTCTTCCTGGGGAAAAGAGGACAAAACCACCAGATTATAATTAACTAAAGGACAACCATTAATATTTTAACCCCTGGCCTCTGCCTTTATCATGAAATCTTCTGAGAGGTAGAAAATCTCTTACCTTTTACCAGTAGCACCTGGGACTGCAGCCACCACCCATCTTACCCAGCTACAGTCTCTGCTGGTTTTCACAGCCAGACGTTATAAGAAATTACCTCCCTGGCACTAGAACCCTGGGCTGGAAAGCCTGGTATGGGGCTGTGACCCCTCACTCCTGGGGCCTCTGCAGCCGAAGTCCAACCCCGATTTTTAATGGTCACATGCAGGTGTGGGAACAGCCTGTTCTACTTCTCTGCCCTACCTACCTAGGCTGACCAGATGTACCATTTAAAAAATATATTTCATTGTTTGAGAGAAGGTGAGAAAGAGAGAGAAGGGGGAGGGCCCATAGCAGTCTCCACCATTGTACATCATCAGTTGTGACGTGGTTTCATTCCACACAGGTGAATGTGGGGCCATGTGGGGTGGGAACTGAACCTGGGGTCTCCCCCATGGGAGGCAAGAACCTTTGCAGCCATCCCGGCAGTTACCAGTTGTGATGCAGTTCAGCATGTGGGTTTGCACGGGCTGTGGTCAGGACTTAGTCCCCAGACCTCACGATTGCAAGACAAGTGCTCAACCTGCTGAGCTATCTCTGCAGCCCCCAGATGTACTATTTTAAACAGAACAGAAAGCAATGATATTGTCTTGTCTCAAATGGTATGTATGGTCAGTCAATGACATTATGACTTTAGCCTAGTGAAATTAGGCTGACCATATGTACTATCTGAAACAGGACAGTTACCATTGTTTTCTTCCCTGTTTAAAACGATATGTCTGGTCAGCGTACTTGTACCAGTTCTGAGGTGGCTTCTTCTGTCTGTCTTTAGTTGTAGGACATGGTTCAACTAGACTTTAGGTGATTCTCAGTGATGGTTGTTCTGTAGTTGTAATTTTGATGTGGTCGTTGACAGAAGGCAAGCACAGCATTGCTTGCCAACTCCACCATCTTGACCAGAAATCCCAGACCCTTCTTTAGACCAGCGATTCTCAAAGTGTGGGTCCCAACCGGCAGCAGCAGAACCACCTGGATACTTGTTAGAAACGCAAATTTCCAAGACCCACCTAAGGCCTAAATCAGAAACTATAGGCGTGGTGACCAACAGTCTGCCTTTTAACAAGGCCCCCAGGTTATTCTGATACACACTAACATTTGAGAACACCTGCTCTAGAACAGAAGTCAATAAACATTTTCTGTGAAGAGCCAGAGAGAAAATAGTTTAGGCTTTGCAGGCCAGATGGTCTGTGTCACAACTACTCAACTCTGCAGTATTAGTGCAAAAGCAGCCGTAGACAGTACATAAACAAATGAGCGTGGCTGTGTGCCAATAAAACTTTAATTATGGACAATGAAAATTTTATATCATTTTCACATGTCATGAAATGTTATTCTTTTGACTTTCTTCCAACAGTTTAAAAATATAAAAACCATTGTTATCCCAAGGGCTATACAAAACCAGGTGGTGGGCTGGATTCAGCCCAGGGGCCATAAAGTTAAACTATGTGTTACCTACTGAGAACTCTCTAATTAGTACAATAACACAAACACAGGCAACACTCATACAAGGTAAAATGTTTCAAAGGCATATTATAAAACTCTCTATGGTCCCACGGAGGCAGACAGCCCATCTGGTTGTGACAATCAGGAAGACTTCTGTGAAGAGGTGACAATCAGTGTTGGATTTGCATAGTGTGTAAGAGTTCAATAAGTATAGACAGTGAGAATAGACTATACAGAAGGAATGGCTCAGACAAAAGGGAAGGACTGGCAAGGTACACACCAACAAATGCCCACTTCCACCCAAAACGCTCCAATACCGTGAACTAAAAATGTTTGGGGAGTTAGAATATGTAAAAGGGGGAAAGCTGGGATGGCTCAGCGGGTTAAGCGCTCACTTTGAAGCCCGGAGGACCCAGGATCGAATCCCAGCTCCAGCCCAGGTGGACCCACATGCTGAACTGGGGTGTGCTTCCCGAATGTGGTGAGGCCCCCAGTTCAGTTCAAAAAACAAACAAACAAACAAACAAAATTGTGTCTTGTAGAATATGTAAAAGGTGTTTCAATGCTTCTGTGAGTGCCAACGCAGCTCGTAAAGCATTGAGAAAGTGACAAACTGCAACAATTGAAATAACAGCTTTGCATGTGAAAACCATTATCAGTGATATATGCTTCTCTCCCTACAGGCCTCAAGTTGTGGTGAGAATGCCTTATTTCTTACAACAAATTATTGGGATGCAAAGTCAATCGTATGAAATACGCTCCCAAGTATCATATAGTGCGAGAAATAATTCTCTTGAGATAGTTTCTAGTTGTACACATTACTTCCCCTGAGATTTGTTTTGTTCCCCTAATTCTTTACATATCCAATTTTAAAGAGTCTTTCCTTTTATTTTTCTACACATTTTTATTAGATTTGCTTCAATACCAGCTATTAAAAGGAAATACTATCTGATCTGGTAATGTTTCCTAGAATAAGAAAGAAGGCAAATTGTCTATTTGGTAAGGAACAATAAATTCCACTCCTGATAGATATCCTACTTCAGATAGCAGTGATTGACACCAGGTTCTAAAGTTGAACTCTCTGGGTCCAAAACCAGGTCTTCCACTTTACAAGCTCTCTGACCTTGACAAATTACTCATCTCTCAGAGCCTCAGTTTCCTTAACAATCAAATGAGGAAAAGTAATTGTAGCCACCTCTGGTTTTGAATGTGTTTGCACAGAACAGACAAAAGGGGCTCGCTTAGTTTTAAACATCATTATTTCCCAGTGATCCTGTTCCTCCAAAACTAAGCAAATATGCCCCTTCTTTTCTTTTCAAACTAGACTGATATTCTCTTCATGTACCCTTAGGATATGGCAGCAAGTTCAAGACAGGCCCTGACAAGTAAGCCCTGTTACGGCTCCTTCTCCCTTCGCCCTCCATCACTTGGACCCCAGAGAGACCAGAAACTGCTTACCAACCTGGGGGAGGTGAAAGGCAGAAACAGGGTGAAGCTGACTCAGCCTCTCCAGCTGGGGGAAGGCAGGGCAGAAGTCCAACTGTTAGGGAGGACTGGAGTTTGGCCCCTCACCACAGAGGAAACCCACCGATTACTGAAATGAGACCCCTCGAGTAAACAGGGCATTACATATGATTACCTGAGAGTGGCTGGAAAAGCTATAGGAGCAGCTGAGCTTTCACTACGGGTGAGAAGCACTTGTCCTATCACACAGGAGGAGTGGGAAGAGGGAGAATGAAGTAATGTTGATTTTGAGCACATTCTAAGAGGCCCATTGCAACTGTACATGCGTAGACTGTCTACCGTGGGTGTAGGGGACAGTAGAAACAGCTCAAGCCTTCGAGACATAAAGACCTGAAGCTTCACCACCTATTAATTAACCTTGTTGAGGTGTATTTTTCTCAACTAAGTCTGGGGACCAGGAAGAGGGGGACTAAGTGAGATGAGGGAAGCATTGTTCACACACTGCCTGCCAGCCTGCAAACCAGATAGACAGCAGCTGTTCTTGTCTTGATCATTAGCATCCATGTTCTCACTCCTGTTCAGCGGTCACTTGTGAAGTCACTTTCATATTCACTAATAGCCATACCAATGTGCCGTAGCTGCTCTTATCTGTCAGATAATACAATCCGGCAGAGCCTGCTGGAGCAAGGTGGTTTTTATTCCCACCAAGGAACATGGACATTGACATTCCTGTACTGATTACCATTCCCTGAACCGACGCATTGGGCAGAAACCACAAGTTCCCAGGCTGTATGAATAAAGAACCGGCTTGGGGGCAGCAGGAAGGGCTGGCCACCCCCCAGCCCCCACCCTGCCATCCCCACCACCGCCCTGGGTCAACCCTCCCTCCAATGTGCCCCATCACACGTGGTTCTTCTTCTTTCACACTGTTGCAATTATCACTTGATGAAACACTTGCTCTACTCTGTGAACTCCTTCAGAAGATGGGTGGGTCTTTCATCCCTGGACCTTCACTGTCAAGCTGCTGGATTTCTTAAATGATTTGATGTCATTTATTACAGTAGGAGAAAAAGCACCTTATTAAAAAGTACATCAGCACACATTGCATGGATCTACATTTGTACTTACCAGCTTTCTCACAAGCTTTCTGACTGGGTATTTCCACACTGATCTAGGTTCACTTCTCCAGCAGGAATCACAAATATCCTCTGTCCCCCAAAATACAATGTGGCTGCTAACATTCCATTATGTAAAACAAATATAGGCTGCTCCCTAGGATGCCCTCAATCAGGCCTGGTATCTGCCTTCTCTGGAAGAGAGAGACCCCATGGAAGGGAGAAATTGTTGCCATTCTTCAGAAAGCAGGAAACAGGGATCCAAGAGCACATCTATGCAGCCAGGTGGCTTGCTTTTCCAGATTTACCTCGGAATGAAGGTTTCATAACTTTCTTGAAAGAGATCTCCCCACACCTGTCATCTCATATGGCCCAAGTATGTTCAAGGACTAAAGAAAAGGAACCCCTGGTCCGAGAGCCTCCGCATCCCTGAGAGAATCACAAGCCACACAGAATCGTGTCACAGCCTGCCACATCCCCTTGTCCCCAGCTGCGCCAGGGCAAGAATGCTGTTTCCAAAGCAACGGCGACTTGTGCTTTATTCATACTGCAGGCAGCGAGCCCCACGTGCATGCACACATGCACGCACAGTCACATGCCAGCACGGGCACCTGTCAGCAGGCACACCTACAGACAGAGGCACAGACGCAGGCTACCCTGGATTGTGGGAACACGCGACTATTTTCAAGAAACAAATGGCATCTTATTTCTCAGCTAGCCAGAAGGAAGTAGTGCTCCAAGGATATATTTAGTTGGCTTCATATCTGCCATTTATTTCTTACAGGTAACTGGGGGAAAATTGAAAACCCAATGCTCTATGTCTATTTGTAAATGTCTGCTGATCCCATTAGTCCAACTTATCTCCCACCGGGAGGGTGGAAACTATATCTAGCCTGTAGTGAGGCCCCTTTTTCCTAAGATTTCAATTAGTGACCTCCAATGGGCAATCCATTACCCACATTCTTTCTTCATCTCTCTTTTTCCCTTTCCCATTCTTCCTTTTTCCTTAATGCTCTGCTTTTGTTGGAATTCTTCTCCCGGGAAAGTCAGAAACCTGAAACCACCTCCTGGTGTCAGATTCTGGCAGTTGAGTGTGATTCTGGTGTGGGGCAGGCCCACAGCTTCGGGATGTGGGGCACAGAGAATGGTGTTGGCCCTGCAAAATCGCAAATCTACATGGGGCAGGCTTGGAAGCAAAAAAAAAAAAAACAGGCTCTGAAGAGCTGGGTTTGCTCCTGAAATCAGGCCAGACAGAGTAGTGCATCTGGAAGAGAGGGGAGGTTGAGGCAGCGCTGGTGTGCAGGGGAGCAGGCCTTAGGACACCTTTGCAGAACTAAGAAAGAGTGCCCCCTTTGGGCTTGGCAAGGGAAGCTGGGCTGGATTTCAGCTCCCACACACCCACTCTGGGGTGACCCAGAGGGAGTATAAAAGCCATAAGAATGGGTCTGCAGCTTTGCCCATGGGCCAAGGCAGCTGTGAAGTGCCAGTTCACACACACACACACACACACACACACACACACACACACACACTCTCTATGCTCTCTTCTCACACTCAGATTCCCAAGGTTCCCCAACATCCTCCAAACCTGAAGAATCAAACTAGGAACCTTGAAGGGAGCTCAGTCCTGTGTATGAAAACCTAAAGAGCAAACAGTACGTTTGCAAGTCAACATGCCCAGGATCACAGGCTCCAGACTAAGGAGCCCTGAGTTCTCACCCCTATCATGCCATTGACCATGCTACACAAGGCAAGTTACTCAATCTGACTGTGCCTCATTCTCCTCATCTCTAGACGGGAGAGCTCATAGTGCCTACTCCCCACGGTGGTTACAAGGACAATATGAGGTCATATGTATCAAGCAGTTAGCATGTGGCATATAGGAAGCACTCAATAAAAGTTAGCCACTATTGTTCAACTAAAGTAACTCCAAATTTAACTAAATTTTCCAAAGATACTGGCTGATCTAGATTTTTTTTTTCCGTATACATATAAGAGGTTCTCTTTTCCCCATCTGCCAATTGTGAGTACTTTTTTTTTTAAGATTTATTTTATTGTTTGAGAGAAGGTGAAAGAAAAAGAGAGAGAGAGAGAAGTGGAGGAGGGCCCAGAGCAGTCTCCATAGTTGTATATCATTAGTTGTGACATAGCTTCATTCTACACAGGTGGATGTGGGGTCCCGTGGGGTAGGAACCAAACTGGGGGCCTCCCACATGGGAGGTGAGACTCTTTGCCACCATGCCATCCCAGCAGTTACCAGTTGTGCCACAGTCCAGCATATAGGCAGGCCTGCATGGGCTGGGGCCAGGAATTGATCCCTAACCCTCATGGTTACAAGGCAAGCACTCAACCTGTTAAGCCATCCTGGCATCCCCATGAGGACTTATTTTTAAGACACGCATCCAATAGAAAGCTATGGTCAGTGTCTAGAAAGGCATAGAAGTGAGGCTGACCTTGGGGGCTCTAATTGGAGCTTTACCATAGGGTAGTAAGGATGCTGAACAAAGCTTGATTCTACAAAGTCAAAAGTCTTGACTGTACAAAGTACTGATGCCACAAGCGAAAAAGTAACAAGCAACTCACCACAATCTCACTTTTAGAGGCTGCCAATGAAAATATTTAGAACCAAAAAATGGAAAAACCAGAGTCAGTGTCTTTCCCTGTTTCCTTATGTCTGGTGCTATTATGACATGTTGCCTATATGATAGATGCATGGAGTGGCTTAAGACCAAGGTTAATGCCAACATCTACCAGTCCTCCCTGAATAATGTCAGCATTTTAGAGGCCCCAGGCATATGGCATTTCTTCCTGAAACTTTCCCTGAATTTCCAAGGCTGGATTAGGTGTTTCCATCTTTTGCTATTACATCAGTGGATTAAATGGTTTGTTTATTTATATCCCTCACTAGACTCCAAGTTCCAGGATGCCAAAGCCATTGTTTTCTTTAACACAGTGCCCTTAGCACCCAGCACAGTCTGTGGCACACAGTAGGTGTCAATATTCTTATAAATGAATGAATGACAGTGATAAACAAGATGAGTCTGATTTTGTTTTGTTTTGTTTTGTTTTGTTTTGTTTAGAGGATTTTGGATGGGTTTGGGCACAGAGCGGTGTGTATAAGAGGGGATTCTTGGCCCTGTTCCCAGCCACATCTGGGCAACCAGACAAGGAGTCACTTCCGTGCAAAGACAAGGAAAAGAGGGCTCTGGAATGTCTTCAAGTAAGAGGGGGATGCATATGTTAATGGATCAAACAAACCAATGTGCAAAAGAAATATTAATTTAGAGACAACATTTCCAGAGTACGGATCCAGAAAGTTCAGAATGCGTGTACTAACACAAATCCCAGCTGTTCATGTGTGATTTGGATGGAGAAACTCTGCACACGCGCCTTGGCCAAATCAGAGAGAGGTTAGAACAGGAAGACCAGACTGGATCCACTGCCAGCAGGAGGGATGCCAGTGTGGATTTAAGCCCGGTGCCAACATTCATGGCTGCGATTGGCTGCCATCCAGCTGCAGGCCTGCATCTCATTGGATGAGAGTTCCAAGCAGGGCTGTGGCTGGAGAAGGGGTGCAGGAACCACTGGCCTGCAAAGGCTGCTGGGAAGCACCAATAGCCAGTGCTGATGGGAGGGGGAGGGGAGGCCAGCAAATGGAAGGAAGTTTAGACAACATCATTCCCTTGGGCACTGGCTGCTTCTAGGTCACAAGCAAGAGCTGCTAGCAGAACAGAAACTTCGTGGAAAAAAATACAGTTCTTGAAGTTGCTGAGTGAGCCTTGCCTCTGTCAGTGCAGCCAGTTCCCTGACTGCAACCTCAAAGTGGCAATGGGCAATTTCAGCACTGTCTTTGGAGAAGCATTCTCAAGGCCAGGCCATTGGACAGAACTGGAAGGTGAATCATTCAGGGACTTCTTAAAGGAGAACCTTTCTGAGGCAATCAGTCAATCAACAAATGCTGCTGAGCACCTCCAGTGTGCAGTGGAAAGCAGCCACCTGGAAGGTGAGGTCAGACCGACGGCAGAGAATGAACAGTAGTGAAACCCATCTGTCAACTGAGTCCTCCTGAGTGTGTGCATTGCATCACATCTGGGATGCTCTCCGTTTGCTGAAAATAGCCACACTTGAACCCTCCTGTGATTTCCTTTTGAAACCAAAACCAAACTGTGCTAAGAAGTTTGTATGCTTAGAAGACACAACTGAAAGTTTCAGTGGGTGGAGCGAAGCACTTAAAAATTAAATATTGGATATTGTGTTCTTACGATTCCTTTGCCTCTACATCAGCAGGAACTCTTCTCTGGTCACTTTACTGAATGTGGACCCCCACCACCCACCAGCCCCCAGGCTGAGATAGATCTCTGGTTCTTCTTTCTCCTTCTGCCTTCCTCCTTTCATCTTTCTCTCTCACCCACTCACTTTTTGATTACCCTTGAGAACTTCCAATTCCCTTCCTCTGTCTTGTAAAATAATGGACTCTCCTCAATTTCTTCTCCTCAACACAGCTCTAGGCCCACCTTTGAAAACCTCGCTCAGCTGACCCTGGCATGGGCACCATCCTTAGAATGCAGAAGTAGTTGGTTAATAACATGACTTCTCTCTCACACACCCACACCAGGATCAATTGTTCTCTGGTGTCCCAACCTCCAGACTCTCCCCTTTAATCTTCAACCAGCCTTCCTAAAACATCACTTTTTTCAGATCACGTCTCAGCTGTTGAAAGCCAAAGCTCATTATTTCCCCCCCAAATTGGCTCTTCCTTCCGTGTTCCTCCAATCCCACCACCATCCACCTGGATGCCCACACCAGAGGCATCTCCTGGTATCAGTACCAATGTCATTTCCTGTCTCTCCTCATATCCAGTGGGCCACCCAAACCATTAGATTCTCCCTCTGCAATGTTTCTTGGTCAAAAGTAAGGGTGCATGTAGTGAGTCAGGTGGGCGGTTGGGTGGACAAAAGGCCGATGCTCTGGCTGATCGTTCTACAAGAGACACATGGAATGGGGAAAGCAAGGTTTCCCCGAAAAAGGATGATGGGCAAGAAAAACCTGTACCAGCATCTGAGTGAGGAATGCAGGGCCATGATAATCATAAATATTAAAAGCTGGCTTCAGAAATGTGTGTACAGAGAACCAAGCCACAATCACAAATGCAGTTCAGACACCCCCTGGAAGGGGAATTGGAAAGACTGGACATGGGGGGGGGGGGATGGGGATAGGGATGGGCATTGTCCTAGAGAAAGAGATTGAGGCAGAGAAGGCCATTATCAGAAGTAAAGCTGTATTGATTTCTAGGGCTGCCAGAACGAAGTGCCGCAGACTGGGTGCCATAAACAACAGAAACGCATTTTCTCACAGTTCTGGGGGCTAGACATCCAATACCAAGTGTTGGCAGGGTTGGTTTCTCCTCAAGCCTTTCTCCTTGCTTGTAGATGCACATCTTCTCCCCATGTCTTCATATGACCTTCACTCTGTGTGTCTGTCCTCACTTCCTCTTCTTATAAGGTCAGATTGGATTAGGGCCCATGCTAATGGCCTCATTTTTAACTTAGTTACCTCCCTATAGACCCCATCTCCAAATATAGTCACATTTTGGGGTGCTAGGGCTTAGACTTCATCCTATGAATTTGGGGAGGGGGGGATGCAATTTAGCCCATAACAAGAGGCCACAGTCAGAACCAAACTATCGGCAGCAGGACAACACGGTCATGAACCTCAGAGTGGAGAAGACAGAGCCACTCAGGACCCTCCTATGACTTCCAGCGAACTATGTTTCCAGGCCCTTCTCATTTATGCCACTTTTATTATTATTATTATTATTATTATTTTAAGATTTATTTTATTGTTTTTGACAGAAAGAGCAAGAGACAAAGAGAAGGGGGAGAGCCCAGCGCAATCTCCATAGTTGTATAGCCTTAGTTTTCGACATTGTTTCATTCCACAGGTGGACACAGGCATCGTAGGACAGGAATCAGTCCAGGGTCTCCTGCATAGGAGGCACACCCCCACGAGCCAGGGTCCTCCCACATAGGACGCATGCCCTGGGCAAGAGCCAAATCGGGGGCCTCCCACATGGGAAGCACACCCCAGTTCAGCACATGGGTCTGCATGAGCCAGGGCCGGGATTTGATCCTCGGACCTCGGGGCTACAAGTCGAGCACTCAACCGGCAGAGACATCCCGGCATCCCCGACTTTTATTTTTTATTGAATGACTTCTGAGATGGAATGATAGGGGCTTTGAAACATCATCCATCATTACGCAGCATTAAATCGGCCACTCTATGCTGGATTTTGTTCACATCTGAAGACCAAACAACCTCCCTAGAACATCTGTTCAGAAAGCAGGTCAGTTTTCTTTTGCTGCTATAGTGAGTTACCTGAAATTGCAAGCTTGGTTTTCACATGACAAAAATCCAAACTTGGGCAATACGTTCCTCCATAAGACACAGAAAAGTATAACCAAAAATGTAGGTGACTTCTTCAGGCCCTTCATGATTCTAGATACTGAAGTAAGTCTGGTGGAAGAGTAAAAAGTTAAGAACTATCACTTTCTAGGCCTCTTCACCTTGACTGGTAGCACAAACAGGGTCATGTGCTCACTGGAGACTCACGTCAGAAAGATTGTTCCATATTCTAGTCATCTGCGACTCGACACATACATGAATTGCATTTCATGTGGGAATGGGTACATTTTATTATGATGTAAAAAGGGGTTTCACCAAGTGAGAGTGCCTAGGGCCTAGGGAGGTCTTCCAATAACCAGCCCTTGCAAGTTGGGGCTTCTGTGTGGAGCGAGAATTCTAACCACAACTCGCCCCCTCCTCGAGTGTTTGCATTCAGTGGAGTTCAAGCGCTCTATAAAACCATGCCCTTGTGGGGTGCGTTCAGAGCCCGGTGGGCAGGGAACCCTAATTCGCCTTGCCTTTGGAGGACTTTCACATTGATTTCCTGTGAAAATGCATGGCACTGAAGCACCCCCAAGAGGAACCTACTTCCTGGCTGGGAACCAGAGGTAACTGGGGTGCATGCCCCCGACGGAAGCAGCCTGGGGCACTTGAAGTCACAGCTCTTCCCAGGCTCCTGGAGGGACATAATCAAAAAGGCTGTGATCTGTATTACCCTGCCCATCGCCGGGAAGCAATTCTTTAGGTCATCAGTCAAAAGCCTCCTTGGAAATGAGAAATGAGCCTGAACACCAGGCCGTTTAAAAAGATATTTACTGTGAAATGTGGAGGCAGCAGCGCTTTCCCCAAGTCGAGACAGGTGCTCAGCATGAATTACACAGCCAAGTCTAGAGAAGCAGGCAGCAGGAATGTGGGTATAAAAGAGGTGTGACCTCAAAACCATCTCTGCAAACAATGGCCTGGGAGAAAAGAGCACACATGTGGAAGGCAGGGAAGGCGGTCCCCAGGGCTGTGGGAAGGAATTATCAAGCCCCCGGTAGTGTCTCCAGCCCAGATCGAAAACTGCAAACTGAAGATGACAGGTGACATGACTTGTTACCTGGAGTTTACTTCAAAATACTCCAGGGTGGGGAAATGTTGGGGGGTGGATAGATAAAACAAGATTGGTGAGACAGCGATAACTGCTAAAGGTGGGTGATGGATATTTGGGGGAGGGGGGCATTATATTATTTTTTTCTACTTTTGTATAGGTTTGAAAACTTCAATATTGAAATAATTTTTTGAAGAAAACAGGTCTTTATCCTGCATTCGTGAACCTCATCTCTCTGTAGATACATGCTTTGGAGAGTGAGCCAGCCACGTTTTTAAGGCTTTATGAGACACTGCAAACTGCAAAATTATATATTGGAAGATATATGTGTGTGTAGGTATATATGTATGTATGTATGTGTATATATATAATGTATAGACACATACACAGATACCAATAACAACACATACCATTCTATGTGCATTTTATCATTTAATTTCCATGACAGCAACATGAGTCAAGGAACTTAGTAAATCATCCAAGGTAAAAAATAAAAATTAAAAAAAAAAGCCAGTAAAATGCCAACTCCAGGTTTTAATTCCCCTTGGTCTGACTCTAGAGCCGGACACCTTATCCATCCCACTACACTAACCCACACTCACTGGGGATACAAAAGCCTCACTGTACAATCACAAGGCCAACAGACATGAGTGACTTCTGCCAGTGAGGCCAGGTCACATCAATACCACTATGTTGTTCTCCTGTACCTTTGGGTGGATCTGTGTGCCCCTGAGGTCTCCCAAAGAGGGCCATGCAGCAGCAGCTTCTGCATGAAAGGCCTGTTCAGCATCATGTGGCCTCCTACTCTCACACATCTGCGTTTGGCTACACAGTTGAACCCTAGAACTGAGTCTAAGGGCCAGAAATGGCAGAGGTGGCATTTCCAAGGGACCAAGCCATTGTTACCATTTTACTGAAATTGGGCATGTTTCGTTTTTTATTAATAAACATAATTGGGTCTGTTGGAAGCAAACCTTGAGTTAAGAATTTGAGTGCATGTGGTTTTGGGGGGTGGAATGTCCATCTGAGAGCAGGAAAAGGAGTCAGGGAATAGAGGACAGCCTTGAAAGAGTGTGTTACTGAGCAGGCAGCCACCATGGGCAACTAACTCAGGGGCTTGATTCCACTGGGAAATTGGGGGAGACCATATAGAACATGCATCAGTTTTCCCATATAACAGGTAAAAAAGCTGGGTGGTTACTCTCCAACTCCTACCCACTAAGGGCTGAGCATAGCTCCTGGTATGAGTATTACTAGCCCTTCAGTATTTGTAGCCTGTCCCCTGTGCCTGGGACATTATTGACATTTTATACTGGATAGTTCTTTGTGAAGGGGGTTGCCCTGTGCACTGTGGGATGCTGAACAGTATTCTTGACCTTCACCTACTGGATGCCAGGAGCAGCTCCCAGACCCCAGCTGTGTTGACCAAACATGTTTCCAGGTATTGCCAAATGTCCCTTGGTTGGGTAAAGTAAAACCATCCCCCTATTAAGAACCACTGGGGGATGCAGGGATAGCTCAATAGGTTGAACGCTTGCCTTGCAACCGCGAGGTCTGGGGATCAAATCCCGGCCCCGGCCTGTGCAAACCTGTATGCTGAACTGCAATGCAACTGGTCATTGAGCCCTGCAAAGGTTCTTGCTTCCCATGTAGGAGACCCCACATTCACCTGTGTGGAATGAAACTGTGTCAAAACTAATGATGTACAACTATGGAGTCTGCTCTGGGCCCTTTCCGCTGCTCGCTCTCTCTCTCTCTCTCTCTCTCTCTCTCTCTCTCTCTCTCTCTCTCTCCTTTTTCACCTTCTCTCAAAATATAAAATAAATCTTAAAAAAAAAAAAAAGAACCACTGAATTATAGTGACCCACTGTCCAAGTTTGCCAGGACTCTGATTCTAGCACTAAAAGTCTCACAGCCCGGAACACCCCCATTCATTTGCCCACCCAAAACACATTCTCTTTGAGGGCTGAGGGTAGCTCATGTGCCATTGAAAAGCCCTAAGTTCTTCCAGACACCCACGTCCAGACTTATATTGAGTAGGGGACCTTGGAATGAGACTATGGAAAATAAGGTGTTTGAGACATCCCAAGGGGCCTGCAGAGGTCTGAACACCCACCCCACTAGACTAAGCTCCATAAAAACAGAAGACCAAGTGTCTCCTTCCCCAGTACCCAGTGGAGAGCATATGAAACATGATCAGTAAGTATTGCTGATCAAGTGGTAGATGGATAGATGAGTGTATGGGTGGATAGACAGACAGGTGGCTACAAGAATAGGTAGATGGACAGACAGATGGACAGGTAATGTATAACTAATCAAGGGACTACAATGAGGTTATCCAATCTTTCTAAGCTTCAGCATATCCCCACCCATAGAATGTAGATAAAAATACCTTCTAGGTAGGGGCTGCTGAGAAGACTGAGAAACTAAACTGCTGTGTGTGGTTTCCAGGATCAAAATGTTTAATGCAATGCCAAGCACATAGTCAATGCTGGATCTCTTCCTTTTCTGGGATCCAGAAGAACTAATTACCTTTAATTAAATGATCTGAGGCATGAGAAATGGTAGACGAGGCCCCCATAATGCCCACCACACAGACAAGCAAGGGTGAGGATAATTGCAAACACTCATCTTTTATTTCTATCATGTGGTCATAATTTCACATTGTTCCTAATTCAGATAATGGATCCAATAAAGGAGATTCCAGTGTCCTGCCAAGTGCACTCTGTCTCGCCTGCCTTGGCATCTGGGAACCCTTCATAATCAGCCGCCTACATGTCAGGCTGGTCCTGCCTCTGAGCTATGTGAACCCTCTCGCCACTCAGATCACAAGGAGTGAATCCTTCCATCCACCCTGCACTCCAAAAGAAGACGAAACGAGCAGAGGGCAACATCCCAGCCTTTACTCAGCATTTTGCAGATGTGGACTTTTCCTTTGGCTCAGTTAGGAGCCCCTGACCCCAGGTCCTTCTCAAGATCAGCAGGTGACCTTGGGCTGAAGACCTCTTTGGAGCCAATTAGAGAGAGAGGGAGACAGACTGACTTAAATGAACTGATCAAACTTGAATTGAAAATAACTTCAATGGACGTTGGAATCCCAGGACAAGGAGGGCTGACCTTCTCTTCCCATGCAGATGCCGCACCTGTCTCCTGTTAGGCAGCTTCCCGTGGCCCTCACCCAGAGAGGTCCCCTCCACCCTACCACTCTGCCACTGCCATTGCCAGGCTGCTGCCCACCACCGCTGAGCCTTCTCTCAGCTCCTGGAACACCCCCAGCTCCTTCCACCTCAGGCTTTCACGTGTGCGATCCCTCTGCCTGAAATTGTCTTTCTGCATCAGGCACAGAAGGAGACACAAGATATGTCACCTCCTCAGGGGAGCCCTTTCTGACCCTACCCCCTACCCCCCTGCCACCTGACCCCAAACAAGGGGCCCCAAGTACTTTTCCAGTGTCGATTTTAGTGTATTAGAATCGTAAATGTTGGAGGAATTATTTGTTTGATACCTGCTATGGACTAAACTATGCCTCCCATTTTGTATGGTGAAGCCCTGGCCCCCAACGTGAAGGTATTGGAAGGTGCGATTTGGGGAAGGTGGTTAGGTTTAGAGGAGGTCATGAGGGTAGGGTCCCCATGATGAGTGTCCTCATAATAAAAGGAAAAGAGACCAGAGCAATGTCACATATTCATATTCATTCTCTCTCTCTCTTCCTCTCTCTCCTCCCTGCAACATGAGGATACAGTCAGAAATTAGCTATCTGCAAACCAGGAAGAGACCTCTCACCAGAAAGTGAAACTTGATCGTGGACTTCAGCCTCCAAAACTGTGAGGAATAAATGTCAGTTGTTGAAGTCACGCAGTCTATGGTATTTTGTTATGGCAGCCAAAGCTGATTAAGACAATGTCTATTGCCCCAGACAGACCACGTCTGTCTTTTATGTTCCTTTATCACTCCTATACCTCACAAGAGACTAATGCTACACCTGCATTGGGTAAGCAGAGAAAGTCTTATTTACACAGGGGGTGGGTATACGGACAGGAACCCACAACGTACCAGCTGAGGCTTGAATGGAGGAAAAGAGAGGTCATTTGGGAAGCCAACAAGGAGAGAGTTATGCTGAATCAGCCACCTCGAGAGCAACAGTGCTGGCCGGTCATGGAGATGGTCAAGGAAAAGGGCCTGACTCCATTCTCCTTCCAGCTCCAGATCACAGGCCAGGACCCCTTGTTGGCCAAGCCCACCCAGAAACCAGAGGGCCCTGGAGCCTGATGCTGCCCATACACGTCAGCCTTCTGAAGCTGCAGCACGATGGGGAGGGTGGACAGTAGGCCTGAAGGGGCAAATAAACATTGCCTGGAGCTTCCCCCTAGCACTGGGTAGAGCTCTGAGCCCCAGTGTTTGAGATCAAATGTTATGGAAATCAGTATTTGTTGAATGAATGACCATCCTGACCCTGAACCTTCTGTCCTGGGCCCGGACTCTGGTTGTGGAGGCAGGTCTCGGGGATTTT
Source organism: Craseonycteris thonglongyai (assembly GCA_004027555.1). Classification (NCBI taxonomy): domain Eukaryota; kingdom Metazoa; phylum Chordata; class Mammalia; order Chiroptera; family Craseonycteridae; genus Craseonycteris; species Craseonycteris thonglongyai. The sequence continues at coordinate 23,270 of PVKE010004737.1, forward strand.
GTGTTCCTTCTTCCTTTGCTTTGAAGGGGAAAGTGCAGGAATGATTCCCAGATTTCCCGTCTTGCTACTTTGCACCCTTTGACAATCAATACCCCTCTGATGAACCATCACAAGACCTACCACCTGCTCCAAAACCATCTGGCTAGTGTTCTAGATTTAGACAAAGACAAAAACCTTGCCTTGGGTACCTGTCTCTGAGTCAGGCATTCCATATGTCTGCTCCCTGTGAACATCTTCTAAAAAGGCCAAACTCTCTCCTTGGAGAGTTCTGATTTCTTCCCCCCCCCCCCCCGCCCCCCCAAACGCCCATTCTCTCAACACTTTATTTGAATACATTTTTCTATCCAGGACCTAGCAGCTGAGGGCCAATCTGGGAAGATGCATACGGCAGCCATGGAAATGCATTGCTCAGATCTCCTGCCGAAGGATCAAGGTGACTGATAAGCCCCAGCTGCTGCCCATCTGGATGTACCATGTTCACACTGAGGCTACACTTCCCCCAGACTACTCTACCCAGTGATTAAGCATCGCATGGAACAGTGCCGGCCCTTTCCCACTGGGCTTGAGAGTGCTCTACGGGGTGACTTTAACTGAAGGACTCCCTTATCAGCCTGGCCAAAGTATTCTTAACCCCGAGGTGTGGTCTGAGGTTCTTCCTGCCCAATCCTCCTTCCTTCCCACTCTCCTTACACCGGTGTCAGGCTTGAATCTAATTTGAAGGCTCATCCAGCCTCTTCCTGCCTCCTCTCACTTTTCATGCCTTTCTCAGGCAAGTCCCTCCATAAAATCTTCTGCTTGTCTAATCTCATCTTCTCCAAGAAGACCCAATCCATCACACAGATCCTGGCAGTTTGTCAAATTGAACAGGCCACTGATGCCTACAGGAAGGTGTTTGCTTGGGTCTGTGTGCCTGTCAATGCAAGGGTGCTTTTGTTGCTTTTAAAATTTATTTTTATGAAAGAGGACGATGGGATTTGTGGCTTGGGGTTGGGAGAGCAGGATGATAGATGGGGTGGGATGAAAAGCAGTCCTATTGTGGGGTCCACATGACCAAATGTGGTAGAGAGCTGGTAAAAAGGATAGTTACACAGAAATAGCTATGCCCAGTGTGACAGCGTTTTCATAGAAGATTGTATCAGTTAGCTATTGCTGTGTAACAAATAACCTTAATACCCCCAAAACAATTATTTATTACCTCAAACAATTATTTATTATCACTCATGTAATAATATCACTTAATCACTACCTAAAAGTCAGGTACGGTTTGGCTACTTTTAGGCTAGACTCTACAGAGGCATCTCTACTTCATGTATTTCTCATCTACCTTGGACCTACTGGTTGCCAGAGTGTGTTCCTCTTACAGCAATGGCAGAAGAGCAAGAGAGCAAGTGGAAATGTGTGAGACCCCCAAGCTCATTTCTACACAGGTACTAGTGGCCAAAGCAAGTCACATGATCAAGGGCTGGGGAAACACCCTCCACCCAATTCCATATCTAACCCTCATTAGCTAGAGAACTTGGGTGACCCGTTTTAACCTCACTGAGCTTCAATTTCCAGATCCATAAAATGGGGATTATAATACTCACCTCTTCGGGGTGGTTTTAACCTAGGTTCATTCAATCAGATGATATATATGAAAATGCAAAAGTACAGGGCTATAAAATGCTTGTTAATTTGGTATAATTATAAGAAGAACTACTCTCTTATGAAAGTGCATTTACCTAGCACACATTGGTTTCTGACAGTGGCTACTTCTATATTTACTCAGCCCCTAAAAGGGAAATTGTTTCTTGGGTCTTTGTTGTATGTTACATACCTACAAATGTAGGGGACAAAACCTCCCTTTGTGACTTGACAGTGAAGCCATTTCAAATAGAAGAGCACAAAGTATCCTATTCTGGGGACAGTTTTCTCCACTCAGAAAACCTGTCATCAAGGACCTGTCGCCTTGTCTACAGCACTCTTTGATAAATTACACAAGTGTGGAAGCCCCAGGAGAACAAATGTTCAATGAGCAATGTGACTAAAAGAGGCCAAATGAGGGTCAGGGTTGATCCCAAGCATAGGCTTGATGTCAAAAGGGCAGCACTTCAATTAGAGATGACTCAACCTGGTTAAGGAAAAAGGGAAATTCATTGACATGAAACAGAAAGACTTGGGGCTATGGCAGACTGAGGCCAAGGCTGGATTCTGAGACTTGAACAATGCCACCAGCTTCTCTCCATCTTTTACTTCTGCCATGTTGGCTATAACTCAGACAGGCTTTGCCCTCATATCCTCCTAGGTTCAGGTATAGTAGAAAAAGAGAGAATTTTTTTTTCCAGGGAACTCCTAGGTAAGTCCTGGCTTCACTCTGATTGGACCACCTTGGGTCACATGCTCATCCCTCAATCAATCATTTGGCCAGAAGGACAAAACTACGCTGCATAGTGTTTAGGCCTAGATGTACCCATTACTGGAGGAAGAGAGATGAGGCCACTGAACTGAGATGGGGAAAGAGATGAAACCCAAAGAAAAATCAGGGGCTACTGTGGAAAAATGATGCAGACAGGCACAGGGAGGCCCTTCAGCAAGACTTACCTTGGCTTTTCATTGTAGCTTCAAGCCAACTTGGCTCCACCTCATCTGACTATACTCAAAAATCAAGGACATCCATTTAATATTTTGCACCAGTCTCCCCCTTTACACTTTAAAGCAGGGGTGTCCAATCTTTTGGCTTCCCTGGGCCACAATGGAAAAGAATTGTCTTGGATCACACATAAAATACACTAGCACTAACGATAGCTGATGAGCTTTAAAAATAAAATTGCAAAAATATTTCATGTTTTAAGAAAGTTTACAAATTTGTGTTGGGCTGTATTCAAAGCCATCCTAGGCCACATGCAGCCCATGGGCCATGGGTTGGATGAGCTTGGTTTAAAATATCTTCCTCCTCCACTAGTCCCTCTGTTCTTCACACTAACCATCAGCAGAGGGACTATTGCTTTCCAGAGAAATCTGATTTCAGATACTAAATTCTTTTCTTATTGCTTCTGTAACAAATGATGACAAACTTTAAAAAGCATTGCTTTATTATTATCTTACCATTCTAGAGGTTAGAAGTCCAAAATGGAACTAGAATCAAGGTGTCAGCAGGTCTGGTTCCTTCTGGGGAACCTTACCTCCTCCATATTCTAAAGGCCACAGACATTCCTTGGCTCTTGGCTACTTTCATCGTCACATGTCCTTCTCTGACTATTCTTCTCCTGCCTTCCTCTTTCTCTGATAAAGACTCTTGTGAATACATTGAGCCCAAAACTTGAAACAACCTTCTTTCAACCCACTAAAAATAGCATAGCATTTCTTCCTTTCTTACCTCGCTAATCTTAAGCCAGTGATCTGCACGCATGTTCACACAATATCTCTGAATCTGGTTTCTTTTCCTTGAAAGCTTTTGAATCTTCCCTTTTAAAGGTCACTTAGGACATCCTATTCTCCATCCCTATATTTCTGTGTCCCCTGGCAAGTTCTCAAACTCTGGAGTCTGAGATATGAAACTTCACCAGCATCTTGCCGCCACTTCTGTCAGTTCCTCCTACATTTGGATCCCTGATGAGCTAATCCCATCCTGCCTCTCACTTCATCACATGTCATTGTCTGTGAGCTCAAGATTCTAGAAGCTCAGTGTCCTTCCTGTCTGCACCTGCCCACTGATCATCTCCACCTGGATGATCCACAGGGTCCTCATCACCTCCAGATGGATCTCCTCTTTCATCCACTGCTCCCCTTCCCACATTGCAAATTTCCATCTGGGACATTCCTGACATTTTACAAATGTGCTCCATGAGGCCAAAGCTCGGGACACTGTAGACCCCTCCCAGCTCCTCTTGTGATGTTGTATGTGCTGCCCTCAGCAGATATGCTGCCTGGACAATAGTAGACCCTGTAGACCTGTAGTTCACCTGAAGGAGGGTTTTAACAACACAGATCCCAGGCCTCACCTGTGACCCACTAAGTTAGAATCTCTGGGGTAAAACCCAGGCATCTGTATTTTACCGGCTTATCCAGGTGATTTTATACAGCATTTGGGAAATCCTGGTTTAAATAACCTACAGAGATAGTCTCAGTACACTTTCACACTAAATGTTCTACTCCATTAAGCAAAGAAAAATAAATTAAAGCAACAAAGTGAAATAGTTTCTAATCTTGTTGATTATATCACACTGCTCTTATTTGAGGTGGTATTTGCTTGATGCACATGTAATTAAACTACTGTGTCCATCTCAACTGACCCATCTGGCAATGATAGCAAGTTCACAGGCCACAGAAACTACAGAAAGGGGATGGTTAGGGAGAGAGAGAGAAAAAATAAAGAAATAGACAGGTTTCAAAACGAATTAGAAGGCCTTAATTTTTTTTTTATCAAAACAAAACAAAACAAAATCCTTAATAAGATAAACAGAAGTGAGGACAAGATTTCAAGATATGCAAGATCTGTGTCCAGATTGGTCAGAAAACTTTCTTTTTTTTTTTTTTTTTAATATTATTATATTTTATTGTTAAATTTAATGGGGTGACATTGGTTGGTAACAATCAGACAGTTTCCCAATGTACAACTCCACATCACATCACTCATGCATTGCATTATGTGCCCAGCTCCCAGAATCAGGTCCCCCTCCAACCCCATATATCTGGTGCCCACTCCCCCCTCCCCACACCAGAAAACTTTCTCACTAGCCTTTTACTGATCTGAATCTTGTGAGCTTATTTTTGTCTTCCCAAGATTTACCAAGTACAATTTCCCTTCGTGAGCCACCCAAAAGCTTGAGAATGTTCTCAGGCTGGTGTACATCTTGTTCATCTTGAAAGTAATATTCTGTCGACCACTTTTTTTAAAGAGCTCTCTCCAAACTTTTCTCTCTATAAATAACCCAAGTGGACTGTGGTACTTGTTTTCAGCCTCTCAGAAAGAAATAGTTCATGTTTCCTTCTAATTTCCATGGTTACTCTTCCTTCAGGGTTTAGACAAGAAAGAGAGGGGAAATCTTAACACAGCTACATATAACCTCTAATTTTTGAACTCTAACCAACTCTGAACTTCAGAAGTAGGGATCTGAGGTTGCCCTGTGCCTCTTAGTACTTATGTCCATCCTTCTCCTGCCCACAGGCTCTAGAAAACTATCATGGGCATTGTCTTTGTCCATTTGGGCTGCCCTAACAAATATACCATAGATGGGTGGCTTAAACAACAAATACTTTATTTGTCACAGTTCTGGAGGCTGGGAAGTCCAAGACCAAGGTGCTAATGGATCCAATATCCAGTAAAGACCCATTTCCTGGTTCATAGGTGCCTGTCTTCTCGTATTCTCACATAGTGGAAAGAGAACTAGCTGCTCTCTGGTCTCTTCTTCTAAGGAGACTAATGCCATTCATGACGGCTCCACACTCATGACCTAATCCCTTCCCGAATGTCCCATTTCCAAATTATCACATTGAGATAAGGTTTCAACATAGGAATTTGGGGGAGACACACACATTCAGTCTCTTGCAGGCAGTGTCTGCCTGTGCTCTGAGGTCCCTTTAACCTGGAATTCACCACTCAGCTCTATTTCCACATCTAAAAAGTGTCATGAGCCAAGGCTCTCATGTGTTTGCCCAGGCAAATGAGGCCAGGGACACAGATTTGCTTGGAGCTTACATAAGCCTATGGGAGACCACTGCAAAAATCCAGGCAACAGGGGAAGCTGGGATGGCTCAGTGGGTTAAGCACTCACTTCACAGCCCTAGGGACTGAGAATCGAATCTCGGCCCCGGCCCAGGCACACCTATATGCTGAACTGGGGAGTACCCCCAGTTTGGTTCTCACTGGCATGAGACCCCAGCCCAGTTCCTGCCCTGTGCAGCCCCGTACCCACCAGTGGAATGAAACTATGGAAAAACCAATGATGTGCAACTATGGAGACTGTTCTGGGCCCTCCCCCTTCTCTCTGTCTCTGTATCTCTCTCTCTCTCTCTCTCTCTCTCTCTCTCTCTCTCTGTCAAGAACAATAAAAATTAAATTAAATTAAATTAAATTAAAAATCCAGGCAGCAGGCAACGGTGACCTACACAGAGTGGTGAGAGTTAGATTCTGGATAGATCCAGAAAGAAGCACCAGCAGGACTCGCTGCTAATTGGGTGTGGGATAAAAAAAGCATAGGCATCAAGAATGAAGCCAGGGGAAAGCTGGGATGGCTCAGCGGGTTAAGCGCTCGCTTTGAAGCCCCGGGGACTGAGGATCAAATCCCGGCCCCGGCCCATGCGGACCCATATGCTGAGCTGGGGAGTGCCCTCAGTTCAGTTCTTGCCGGGACCTATGTGGGAGACTCCTGGCCCAGTTACTGCCCTGCGCAGCCCTGTGGAGTGAAACTATACAGAAAACTAATGTCAACTATAGAGACTGCTCTGGGCCCTCCCCCTTCTCTCTGTCTCTTGTCTGTTTCTCTCTGTCAAAAATCAATAAAATAAATCTTTAAAAAAATAAAAAATTAAAAAAATTAAAAAAAAAATGAAGCCAGGTTTTTTGGCCTGAGTTACATGAATGGTGGTACTGCCTTTAATCAAGATGGGAAAGTTGCAGCAGGGCAGGCTTTGGTGTGCATGGGGGATATCGAGAGCTCTGTTTGGACACGCCACATTGGAGAAACCTATCAGACATTTAAGTGATGACATGTAGAAGGCAGGAAGGTGGGTATTCCAGAGTGCAGTTCAGGGAAGCTGTCCAGGCTGGGGATATAAGTTTGGAAGTCAGCAGCAGCATATGGGTGGATGAGAACTACGAAGGCGGATGAGATCACCTAGGAAGGGTATGGAAAGAAAAAGGAAGAGGCCCAAGGTCAAGCTCTGGGGGGACTTCAACCTTAAAGAATGATCGACATTCAGCAAAGAAAACAGGCCATCCAGAAATGGGAGGGGGATCAGGTAAGAAGGTTATCCCTGAAGCTGAGAGAAGAAAGTATGTCAAGGAGAAAGATCAACTGGCAAATCCGGGCACGTCAGATAAGGACTGAGAGAGGACTATTGGACTTAGCTCAAGGAGGTCCCTGAAAGTGTGGAGAGGTGCAGTTTCAGTGGGTTAGAAGTACAAAAACCTCATGAGGGTGAGTTCAAGAATGAGTGAGATGAGAGAAACTGGAAACAGCAAGTATGGACGGGTCTTTGAGGAACTCTTTGAACCCATTAAGTTTTAATTTTCCCTTAAGCTACTGTGTATTGCTTTCTGTTGCTCATAACAACAACAAAATAAAGTCCAAGGGAAGCCAGGGTGGCTTAGCAGGTTGAGCGCTCGCTTTGCAGCCTCAGGGGCCGAAGATCAAATCCTGGCCCCACAGGCTGAACTGGGGTGTGCGTCCCATGTGGGAGGCCCCCAGCCCATTTCCCGCCCTGTGCAGCCCTCGACCATCTGTGTGGAACAAAACTATGTTAAAAACTGATGACATGGGGAAAGCTGGGATGGCTCAGCGGGTAAAGCGCTCGCTTTGAAGCCCTGAGGACCGAGGATCGAATCCCGGCCCCAGCCCATGCGGACCCACATGATGAACTGGGGTGTGCCCCCAGTTCAGTTCTTGCCAGGACCTATGTGGGAGGCTCCCGGCCCAGTTCCTGCCCTGTGCAGCCCTGTGCCCGCCTGTGGAGTGAAACTATATGGAAAAACCAATGTCAACTATGGAGACTGCTCTGGGCCCTCCCACTTCTCTCTGTCTCTCTCTGCCTCTGTTTCTCTCTGTCAAAAATCAATAAAATAAATCTTTAAAAAAAAAACAAAACTGATGACGTACAACTGTGGAAACTGCTCTGGGCCCTCCCCCTTCTCTCTGTCTCTGTCTGTCTCTGTCAAACACAATAAAATAAATCTTTAAAAAAGAAATAAAGTTCATATTAATAGAAGAGGGAAGCAGGAAGCAAAGGAAAGTACTGAATACCTACTATGTGCCAGGAATTTCATACACATTATCTCAAGTAATTTTAACTTTATGTTATATGCTGTTATTACAATATAGGGATATTATAACATAATAACCCTATAAAATGGGCATTCTTTTTTTTTTTTTTTGAGCCTTTTAACTGTTTTTACTAGTCAAGCTCCATTTTTTATTTCGCTTTCTGACTCTGTGCTTGTGCCTTCAGGACTTTCACGATTTTCTGCTCCTCAATGAGGAAAGCACACTTGATCCTGTCACGGACACATTTAGCACACATGGATCCACCATAGGCCCTGCTGACGTGTTTTTTTTCATTTTAGACAACCTCATTAGAACTTTAGGCCTCACAGCAGGAACCCCACAAAGTTGGCCTGCGTACACGCCGCATGCAGACTTTGGTGCTTTCCCGACCTTCTTGGTATAAAGGTAAACTATTCTATTACCAGGGGTCCGGGACAGCCTGGTTTTGTTTGATGCTGTATTATAGGACAGCCTCCGACAGTATGTCAAACGCTGGACCATTCTGAATGCCTGTAGACACGGTCCCCGGAAGCTAAAATGGGTATTCTTTATCCTCATTTTATAGGTAAGAAAACTGAGGCTCAGAGAAATTAACTACCCTTGTATTCAAACTTTCATTCAAACCCAAATCTAACTCTAGATCCTACAAATATTATTGAAGGAACTAGAAGGTCACCAAAGCCCTACATTTGCATCAATCTATATTTCAGTGGTTTTCAAACTTCAGGACCACCTGGAGGACTTGTTGAAACACAGGTTGCCAGACCCAGAGCCACACTGGGTAGGGGACAGAATTTCAAGTTCCAAGTGGTGCTGATGCTGCTGGTCCAGGGACTACACACCTTGAGAACCACAGATCGGTACAATCGCACACCTTGCTCAGGCCCAGGTGCCTGAAGAGCCCCATTCAGAACTCAGATCTCTCAGTCTGGCTTATTTCCAGGACACAAGAAGAAATCTCACAGCATTAGACTGGAATCCTTTGGCCTCTCCTTTTGAATCCTTCCTGGGATCTCACAGTGGACAGTCATAGCAGGCACTTAATTTAAAATGTCTTGTGCTAAAAAAAAAAAAAAAGTTTTGTATTCAAAAAGACTCCCCATATGTATCATTACATAGCCTATAATCATGATTATCAATTGAAGATGTGGAATTCATTGACTTCTAGTATTTCAGGAACACGATTTCTTGGGAAATTTGATCAGTTGTAATCTAAAAGGATTGTTCTTCCCAACTCCTGCAGGCCAGGCTGCTATAGACAGGTCTATTCTGAAATTTGTGTCCATTTCTTCTGATTTGTAGCCTCTGTGGGGTGACATGGAAAGAACCCATTTGTATCTAACTCCAACCTTGCACAGCCCCCCTCAGGCTAAACAGTCCACCTCCCTGATACTTTCTGCTCAGACCATAGTTCCTGACCTTGGAATTGTATGTCAGTTCCTCTATGACCTTACCTATCCTCACCTGGCCAAGGACTGGAGCTGGCTCTCTGGGGTGTTTGAATCAATAGGAGAGAATGCTTGCCTGAAGAGTACATTGATCTTGAAATCAAACACACTTGAATTTTATTCCAAACTCTGCCAGGTAGTAGCTGAGTTCCCCCAGGCAAACATCCTCAGTGGCCCCTTCTAGAAAACAGACACAGGAAGAAAAATATCTCATAGGCTGTTGATGTTGATTATCAAAACTCTTGGTTAAATGCCCAGAATAAAGAATACTTGTTGGGGAAGCCGGGATGGCTCAGTGGGTTAAGCGCTCACTTTGCAGCCCTGGGGACCAAGGATCAAATCCCAGCCCCAGCCTGTGCGGACCCACATGCTGAACTGAGGTGTGCTCCCCATGTGGGAGGCCCTCAGCCCAGTTCCCACCCTGCTCAGCCCCCTGCCCACCTGTGTGGAATGAACCCATGTGGAAAACTGATGACATACAGCTATGGAGACTGCTTTTGGCCCTCCCCCTTCTCTCTGTCTCTCTGTCTCTGTCAAAACAATAAAATAAACCTTAAAAAAAAAGAATTGTTATTAATCAAGTTGTTTATTCATTTGTTTAAATATTTGTTGAGCATGTACTATATTCCAGGTTCTGCACTGGGAGCTGGGGATACCACAGTGAAAAGCGCAAACACAAATTTCTGTCCTCCTAGAATTTAAAGTCTGGTGGAAGCAGTCAGACAATTAGTGGAAAATAATTATTATTATTACATGACATTAAAAGGAGCTGATGTTTTGGAGAGAAGAGGGAGACCATGTTGGCAGGAGGTTAAAGGCCTCATGGAGCCGTTCTTTCAGCAAAGACTTGAGGGAGATGAGGAGATGAACTGTGAAAATGCCTGCAGCAAGAGTACCTGAGGCAAAGAAGAGCAGGCACAAAGGCCTTTAGATAGGGACATTCTGCATGCGCCTGAAGATTAGCAGAGGCCACTGGCCAGAGAGCAGTGTATAAAGAGGAAAGGATTAGCAGTGAGGTCAAGGTATCATTTTTATTAATGAACCTTATAAACCAAAGGTAAGTCACAGAGGCTGTAAGTTGATTCGCCTAGTGGCAGCTACTCAAAAGTCACGTTGTTAATCATTGTAACATTTATACATGACACAACAGCCCTTTATAAGCACATTTGTGTGACAGGATCTTTCCCTATATTGCCAATTGTAATCAAAAGCACCCTTCACTAATGCCAATAAGACCCATATTCTCCGAGGGTGGAACTGGATAGAGAATGGAGTAATGAATGAATGAATGAATGAGATGCTCAGTGAGTCGCCAGGTGGGAAGGGGCAAGGGGACCTCTAAACTCATTCCCAGATGGTCGTCCTTTTGGGATCTGTCACAGCCGCCCGCATGGTGGCCGCCAGGGGGCGTTGCTTCCTACTTAATGCTCTTCTGCCCTTGATGAGGAACTGCTGTGCTTCTTTAATGCTCCTTAGTACAGAGGGTTCAACGCTGAAGTATGTAATCAGGGTTTGCAAACACAGTGGAGAGCAAAGGGTAACTAAACACAGGCACTCATTGGTCATGAGATCACTAGGCCAGCCCTAGACTCCAGCTCTCAGCCAGCCTCCCTGAGGTAGGCACTTTGTAGCATTTATTTGTCCATTTCACACATCTTTATTGGGTGAATGCTATGTGCTAGGCACTGTGCTAGGCAATGGGGATGTATTGTGAATGAATAGACATAGCTGTTATACTTAACCAAGAAATCAATACATAATCCCATTGGGAAGGAATCTGCCAGTGAAGGAAATGAAGAGGGTGTGGTAACAGAGACTATCAGAGCCAATTCGGGGTGGCTAGGGAAGACCTCTTTGAAGGACAACCTCTAATCTGAGACTTGAAGAGGAGAAGCCAGCCTTGTACAGACGGTACCAAGATGATACCAGGCAGGGGGAGAACCTGTGTGAAGGCCCTGAGTTACCCAAGACTTCAATGTGTTAGAGAACCAGAAAGTAGGCTCCAAGCACTGCTCAGTGAACAAGGGAGTGGGTCCAGGATATATGATGTGGAGCTTGGGCTTTATCCCAGGATTGTAACAAAATGCTACTGACTGTCTTTAAGCGGGGGGAGTTCCTATATGACCATGCTACTGACTGTCTTTAAGCGGGGGGAGTTCCTACATGACCATGCTACTGACTGTCTTTAAGCGGGGGGAGTTCCTACATGACCACAGCAAGATCTCTCATCCCACAGGCTCTTCCATTGAGACTTGGAAAGGCCCCCACGGAGAGGTGAGGTCCATGTTCCCACCCCCTGAGTTGGGGCAGAGGCTGGGATTTGTGACTCTGGAAGAGAGGTTGTCCAAAGAATACAGCTGTGCCCAATACGTCCCTTTCAAGATGCTTGCTCTGAGGACACCAGCATCGTGCAGTGAGGAAGACCAAAGGAGCCCAGGCAGAGGACCACATAGAGAAGCATTGGGGCCCCAAGCACTTAGCTGACATCAACTGCCAGACAGATAAGTCAGGAAGCCTTCAGATGATTCCAGTCACCAGCCTTGTGGAGACGCTTCAGCGGAGGCCCCCACCGGAGGTGGGGGGGTGGGGAGGGGGGCAGAAACAAACCATCCCCATTTTGTTCTGTTTAAATTCTTCCCCCATGAAATCCATAAGTTTTAAAAATGCTTGTTCGACACCACTACGTTGTGAAGAATGTGTTGTGCAGCAGTAGGAAACCAGAACAGATGACTGTGTAGAGAATGAACTGGCCGGGAGGAGGAAGCAGAGTAGGAGCATCTTCACAGACATTTCAATTCCTTGAAGTCTAGATGCAAAGAAAAAGCCGCTGGGATCACAGTGCTCTTTCTCCCCACCTGAGACAAAACTTCCAGCCCCTTTTCCTGCCTAAGGACCCTCCTCATACCCAGGTGATTGACCTGTGACCTGGGGAAGCACATTTTCCTTCCAGCAGGAGCCGCCTAGCTACGGCTGAGATGGGCAGGACCTCACCTTTCATGTAGAATAAACAGAGCACAGCACAATCACCCAAAAGACAGTGCACAGCACACATGCCAGGGAGTCATTTCCCTACTTTCACTCTTGAGTACTTCCCATTTATTTGTCCAAGGATATGTCCACCTTAATTTCATATCTGTAACAAGCACTGGTCAAAATTTATTCATTTTTCCACAATATGTAGCATTTTGTCCCTTCAGAGTGTTGTTGTTTCCCTTTAAATGTCACTTGCTGGGGAAGCCGGAATGACTCAGTGGGTTAAGTGCTTGCTTTGCAGTGCCGGGGACCAAGGATCAAATCCCAGCTCCGGCCTGTGTGGGCCCATGTGCTGAACTGGGGAGTGCCCCCAGTTCGGTTCTCACCGGGATGAGACCCCAGCCCAGTTTTTGCCCTGTGCAGCCCTGCGCCCACCTGTGGAATGAAACTATGTGGGAAAACCAATGATGTGCGGCTATGGAGACTGTTCTGGGCCCTCCCCCTTCTCTCTGTCTCTGTATCTCTCTGTCAAAAACAATAAAAATAAATCTTTAAATGTCACTTGCTGTTCTGCCTACTTTTAGCATTTTAAAGATTTTTTTTAGCTATTTCTTCTGAGTACATCTATCTTAATTGGCTGAAAAGTCCTTGAAATGCTGAAATGTAGCTAAACAAAAAAATGCATCCATAAAAGAGGGGCTGCTGATGGTCCTCAAGGAGCAGCAGCCAGGGATCAACGTCTTATGTTTGTGATGCAAAACCCAAAGTCCAGAATGCAGACTTCATTCTTTGTGGCAATCAAATGAATAAATCCATTTTTTTAATATTAATACAACATAAATACATGTTGATTGTAGAAAGTTTATAAAATACATATGCCAAAAGACAAAGGATGAGAAGGAGGTGGAGAAGGGATAGCAAAGAAGGGGCACAAGGTGTGAGGAAGGAAACTAGAAATAACCACTATCATTACCCATAAAGTCATAATTTCTCATTAGTACATCCTGGTAATCTGTGAGACCTTAATATGCTCATTTGGTGCCAAGCCAATCTCTCTCTTGTTTCTGTTCATTCATTCATTATACAAATATGTACCACATTTTGCTGTGTATAATGTGCACTTTTTTGACCAAATTTGTGAGGGAAAAATAAGGATGTACATTATACATGGGTAGTACTAATTCTGTATTTATATAAATGTTTTCAATTCTTGTCTTTATGCTTGAGTTAAAAGTGTTAACTCTAGAAATCAATAACGATATCCATATGTAAAAGAATACCCTTGAATATAATAATCGCCTTGGCTGGGGCCCCAACTCGTCCAGTGTCGTGCTGCACTTCAGCCTCCAGTGCCTCTGCCATTGTCAGCTCTGGGCTTCCAACCCGCCATGCAGCCCCTGTTCCCAGGCTCTCAGCTCACTTCCCATCTGCCGGGTCATGACCTGTGGCCCCCTCTGTCCCTTTCCCTTCTCTCCCGCTCGCCTCCCTTTCTCAGACCTTGTATCTCTTCTTGTGTTTTGTAATTAGTTACGTAAATTTCTTGTATCATAATATGTTTTAAAATAAATGCTAAAATTCCCTTATAATACAAAAAACAAGGACCTAAATATAAATAAATAAAAATGTGAATTAAAAAATTAAAACAAAAGACATTTTCTCTGAAAGTCTGGGCCAAAAATGTGGGTGTACTGGGAATACCAGGATAGCCCAGCAGTTGAGTGCTTGTCTCATAATCAAGAGGTCCGGGGTTCGATTCCCAGCCCCAGCCCATGCAAACACATATGCTGAACTGGAGCGCAAATCATAACCACCAGGATGGCTGGGGCAAAGGTTCTCACTCACCTCCCATATAGGAGGCCCCCAGTTCAGTCCCCACCCTGCGTGGCCACACATCTACCTGTGTGGAATGAAACCATGTCACACCTAATGATGTACAACTATGGAGACTGCTCTGGGCCCTCCCCACCCTTCTCTCTTTCTCTCAAAAAAATTAATAAATAAATAAATAAAATAAAACAACAAAAAATAAATCCTTATTAAAAAGTAGGTGTGTATTATACATGGCAAAATACAGTATTAAGCACCTACTATATGACAGGCTCTCTACTAGGCAATGAAAGTACAACAATGAACAGGCAATTATGATACAGCCCAATACCTGCCATGATAGGAAATATAGAGGCCACTATAGAGATACATGGTAAGGCCCCCAACTCAGCCAGTTTGGAGGACCAAGGAGAGATTTCTAACTAGACTTAATGGAGGGGTAGAAGTTAGCCAGGCAACAGGAATAACATGGGGGCTGGGTTAGAGGAGATGTGCAGACAGTGGCCCATACATTGGGGGAACTAAAAGGTTCATATGGAAAAAAATAATAATAAGAGAGAGAGATCTAAAAATAAATAAACAATAAAAGGTTCATATGGTTAGAGCCTAGATTGCAAGGAGAGGAAGCCAGGATATAAAGCCAGGATAACCCATCAAAGTGAGATCATGAAGAACCCCTCTCCTGAGAGAATGCAGAGTGCTTGCAGCCTGTGGTGTGATTGGACTTGAAAGTGGGGTAGCAATACTGAAGGCAGGGAGAACAGTGAGGAGCATTTTTCACTCACCAGCCCTGGTCTGCGATGCTAGAGGGTAGTAGAGAGGAGGAAAGAAGGTATAGGTTGGAGAGACATTTCAGTGGTAGAATCATCAGGACTTGGTGAGTAACTGGACATGCGGGTGAAGGGAAGAGAGAAGTTGAAGGTGACTAAACAAGTAGATATATTTGTGGCATTAGTCATTAAGAGAGGATACCAGGGAAGAGGAAGAGTTCAGGTTTCTAGGGGTTGTTCAGCTGGAACTGAATGGGAGGCAGGGAGGGGGAGGTGAATGTAGTTTGTGTTACTGTCATTTGTAGCTCTTTTTCCAGTTCCCTACATAGCATCTGTTCCTATCAAACTTCTCCTTGTTAGTAATTAGCTGTTTCTCTGGATACTGGGTTTTGAGCTCTGGTCCTTACGTTATTCTGAAGCATGTGGTTACAAAGATAAAAAGTTAAACATCTTGTAGTTTTATCTATACAGCATCAACATTCAAAACAAACAAAAACTAAGTTGTGAATTCACATAGGTATTTGAGCTTTTATATGCTCCCCCCATAGCACCTGCCAATCCCAGGACATATCCTTATCCAAGGGACTCAGAGACCAAGGAACCTAGGTCACCAGGTCTGCATTCTTTTGGGACTCAGGAGGTCACTGTGTTAGTGTGACTCAGGTTAGGCTGAGAATAACAACCCATGAGAACAACCCCCATATTCCAAAGCTAGCTGAAGACTCAGCTCCTGGTGGCAGCTACAGAGCACCTTACAAGGAAGAAAGGAAAACTAAAATGGGAAGAGAGGCTGCCAGGGCTCAGGAAAAAGGCTCAGAAGGCTTGACAGCATTTTACTCAAATAGCCCATTAATGGCACCTTCTCATGCCAAGTGGCTGTCTTACCTCTGCTCCTTTGAACCTCCCCTCACTCTGAATCTGGGTGAGATTCCCCATCAGACTGAGCCCTGCCTTTCTAGCCTTGGCTGTCAACGTGAACCACAGGCAGACCCTCCATAACCTGTGGGGTTAACTCCTCATGGAGAATCTGGACATTTCAGAACCCTTCTCAGCATGGGTTGGGTTTACTATTCATCCATATCTTTGGCATCTTGGAGGCTGCAGCCAAAAGCCTTTCTTTTCTTTTTTGGTGGCTCCTTTGCCCCTACCTCAAGGTCTGCCTTCCTAATTCACTCCCCAGTCCACAGGGAGAGGAACATGTCAGCTCCCTGAACAGATTTATGTGATGCATAAAGCTTCAGAAAATTACCAAAAAGTTTTTAGTTCATCAGCCCATCCATCCATCCATCTATCCATCCATCCGTTCATTATCCACCTACCCATCCATCTATTCTTGCATTTACTAAAATATTTATAAAGCACTATGTTCTGAAGATACAAGAGTAACAAAAACAGACATAGTCCTTGCCCTCATGGAGGGTATAGTCTAGTGGTGGCAACAGGCTTTAATCCTGGGGCTCAAGGATGCTGTTCCTGTTCAGCAAGTTGTCCTGCCAGGGGAAACAGAAGACAGTGTGTGTATCATGCATCACTGGCTATGACCAGAGACCTGGAAAACCTTCAGATTCTTTGTCACATACTCCCCTTCCCAAAGGGCACAAAAATCCTTCCACAAATCATGTCCCATGAGCATTCTACTTCTCCTACACATCCCCAAGGAAGCCATGAAGGCTCCATCCTCATAAAAGCCTGGACAAGGAATTGGAAGTCATCTATCAGCTGCCTTCAGAAGTTGCCGAGGAGAATGTCTGATCACTTGAGTATTCAACTAATATAAAAACAAACCATTTCCTTGAATTTAAAGTAATGTTGTCTCTCGGTGTATCAATGTATCCCGAGCAGTAAGATGGCACCTCACTGTTGCTGAATCCCTGCTGTACCAGGCATTCAGCCCTGTCTCCAGAAAAACACGTTTTTTTCAGCATTTTCAATGCCATCACTAATGATTAAAATTCCATTGACTGAGGAGCTCAAGGCAAGAGAGCTCTCAGAATTGTGCCACTTTATCCAAGATGCCCAGAATTTAGCCCAGAATGGTGGAAGATGTGTTGGCCAATGTCAGCCTGTCTATGAAAGGAGAATGGACAAACATACAGATGATGATTCTTAGAATTCTATATACTAAATGAACTGCTTTAGTAAAATCTTAGCAGACATGATTGCAAAGGAAAAGATTAGCTGATAGACTTAAATGATTAAGAGTCAAAAGTTTTACAAAGGGAGATATTACAAAACTGAAAACACAAGGGCTTAAACAGAAAGGGGAATAAACAAACAGTGCTACGGTCACACCATGAACTACGACTCAGCAATGAGAAATAACATAACACGAGGAACAGCAAATGTGTTATGCTAAGGGAGAGCAGCCAGACAAGGACCACACAGTGCACGTTTCACATATATGACATTCTGGAAAAAGCAAAGCTATGAAGCAGAAAACAGATTGATGGCCACCAGGGTCTGGGGTTGGGAAAGAGGTTCCCTACAAAGGCCCACAGGGAACTTGGGGGAGAATGGAATTGTTCTTGATTGCAATGGTGAGGACAAAACTGTGCCATTTGTCAAAACCCCTAAAAGGGTGGAGGTTTGCTATATGTAAATTTTAGCTCAATTTTTTAAAAATATAAGTGTGAAAAAAGGAGAGTACTTAGATTAAAGATGGCAAGCCCTGGGGTAATTCAGATTTATATGAATACTTCAAGACTCAATAGATAAATAGGTAAAAGATATAAATAAATCGTTTATATGGGCCAATACAAATGTAAAAAAAAAAAACCAGCATAAGAAAAAAACCCACGCTACTAAATTTTAATGCAAGCTAAAGCAACCTTGGCATATTATTTTAAACCCCACCCAATTTGGCAAAAACCCACAAAATAAATAACAGATAACAGGCCAAACTGAAGTGAAACTAGAACCTCATTCGTTATTGGTGCCACTATAAATTAAAATGACCTCTTTGGAAAGCAATACATATTATAGAACATTCCCAATAATTTCATTCCTGGAAACTTATCCTAAAGAAATAATTCAACAAAGCAAAAAGCTATACATCACAAATATGCTTATTACTTTCTCAGCTATTACAGGAAAATAATAACTAGAAACTAATAATGTCTCATACTAGAGAAATGCATTCTAAATGATGACATAGCCACGAATAATGACATTTACAACACTGAGGAGAATTAAAAAATGCTGATGACGTAGTCTCAGATTTTAAAAAAGATACAAAATTGTATGTATTATTACAATGGTTTTTCACCATAAGCAAGAACTAAATGTTATTCCCTATAAAGAGGAATGTGCCACATATTTCAAGATAGCACCGTCTAAGCTTGCTTCCTTCATTTGTAAATCGAGGTAAGTAAAAAGTGTAAAGTTAAAATAAAAAGTAAGAAAAAATACTTTCTAAACTATAATGTACCATATAAATAAAATGTTGACGTTACCAAGAAAATGCAAAAACTTACAATAATGGTTCAACAGGAAGTTGGAAGGCTAATAAGCAGCAGCAACAAGATTTTAAACCAGTTCAGGTGTGTGTATATGTGTGTTTATGAGCTGGTTTAAAGTGAACTTTGCTGAAACTGTTTTTATGTGTTTATAACAATTTACCCCCGAGCTACCTCTTAACTTGAAAAGGGTTTCTTCAATTTTCCATTTTTGTGGTAGTTCTTACATGATATATCTTACAATACTCTGAATTCAGTTAAACTAATTGGATAAGTTTGATATGGAGACATACAGTATATGCAATTTGGAAACAACAATGAAGAAATAGTGTAATTATCACAGTTTCTTGAACATAAATGTTGAATGAGTGAATAAAAGATCAAATGAATGAAGATGGACAAGGGCAGGGGAAGATTTTTTTTCATGAAAGTAGTGGGCCTTTGGACAGAAGAGCACAGTTTCTGAAATTCCAGGTTAAGTAAGTTAAGATGGTGACTGAAATTGCATCTCAAAATTTCCCAGCCCTAACATCTAACACAATGTGCAAAATAGATCAATAGCAACTAAAGAAGATCAAAAGGATAAGTTAATGAGAGATCAATTAAGGGAAGAAAAAACTTTGGAGCAAGCATAAAATATAACATGGCATAGCTCCCAATCTACCCTCATTCCCTCAGTAGTTGCACCTATAAATCAACAAAATCCAAAGAAGTTTTAATTAATTCTCCAATACTTACATTTTTTTCTCTTCTGATAAAGAAATAGGGGGAAGAGCTGGTGGGAAGAAACAGGGCGAGAAGAGGAAACAAAGAAAAGTGACCAGATAGAAAGACAGGCTCCACACCTATATGCTGAATGGAAAACAAAATACAAGGATATCCCAAACTCCGCAAAAATGGGTATACACCCCACAACTTAGTGGAGCTAAACCTTGATCCAGGATGACTGGCATCATTTAGAAGAAAGGAAAGAGCTCGAGCAATTCTACCAGAAAGCATGTTGGCCAGGCTGATCTTTCTCCCTCCCGCCACTATTCCCCCAAGCCACCGATAAGTGGATGGACCACAAAAATACCTACCCCTCAATATATAGCTTCGAGAGGAAATGATCTGGTTTCAGATAGGGTAGGAAGAGAGTCAAGAAGTCATTTGAGTTGTACTCATATAATTGCAATTGATAGAATGTCTGGTCAGAGCTGCTCCAGCATAAGCAGGATAAAAAGAAATGTCATAGAAACTATACAGACTTACTGCAAAAAAAAGATGGATGGATAGATGGATGGATGGGAGGGGGGAGGGAGGGAGGGAGGAAGGGAGGAAGGGAGGAAGGAAGGAAGGAAGGAAGGAAATATAAAACAACTCAACCAAGAAAGCATGACTCACAAAAGAGAAGGAAATCCCTTATAACTACTTCATACTGTACAGCAACAAATAAGAACATGAATCTCAATAAAACAAGAGCTCCAAACAAGATAATAAGACAACAGCATGAGCTGATCTAAATGGAGACTGAAGAACTAAGGAAACAAATTGAGGACCAAAACAATGGTATTATGGAACTAATAGATAACTCAGGGTAGCAGAGAATGAATAGATCTTGTGCTGAAAATTGAATTACTGTAATAAAAGGCTTGCATTACAGTTAAAATAACGAACATCTTAAAACTGCTAGAGAGAAGCTAATAAATATGGAAGACAAAAGTTATACAACACATGGATATTTGAATTCCTTACACTGAAAATCCAACAAAGATTTAAGAAGAAATATTTAACAATGCAATACAAATAATTTTCCCAAAATAAAGGGCACAATCCATTGTAGGAAAATTTTATTCAGCATACTCAATACCAAATATATCCCAGTTAATCTGGGATGATATAGAAACCTAAAGAATGCTTCCAACATCCAAGAACAAAAAGAAATATCTACAAGGAAGAGAAAAAAAAAATCCAGCTATTCTCAAACCACTCCACAGTGGCACTCAACGCCAGAGAACAATGAAGTGATGTCTACAAAGTTCTAGGTGAAAGAAAGTCAATCTTAAGAATGCTGTACCTAACCCATAATACTTCTTCAAGCAACACAGGACCCATACATAAGTCGCTCTTGAAACAGTGACTTCAAAATGAAACCCAGACAATTGACAGATGAACCCAACTTAAATAAATAATTCACAAACATAAAAGAAATGGCAAAAAGGGCAGGTGATGAACATTGAGTTTATTTAAATATAGAACCAACAGTAAGAGATTCTGGGAAATATATTTATATAACTGAACGTAAATGTTATAAACCTGGAAAATTAAAAATAATCACAGTGTAATTTTAAAGAATCAAGAAAGATGGAAGCTGGGATGGCTCAGCAGGGTGAGTGCTCATCTTACAGCCCCGGGGACCAGGGATTGAATCCCAGCCCCGGCCCCAGCCAGTGTGGGCCCATATACTGAACTGGGGTGTGCCCCCCAGTTCAGTTCTCACTGGGGCGAGCTTTCTATGTGGGAGGCCCCAGCCCTGTTGCTGCCCTGGGCAGCCCCTGCCCACCTGTGTGGAATAAAACCATGTCAGAAACTGATGATATACAACTATGGAGACTGCTCTGGGCCCTCCCCTTCTGTGTGTGTGTGTGTGTGTGTGTGTGTGTGTGTGTGTGTGTGTGTGTGTGTCAAAAACAATAAAAATAAATCTTTTTTTAAAATCAGGAAAGAAATGGAGAAGTGATAGGAGAAAATGCATAAATGTTAATGCTCTTATTTCCTTTCTTAGCAAAAGTTAATCATACTAGCTAACTGAAACATGTAGCTTTTTAAAAATTTTCCAGCCACTTAATTTTCATTCTCTCTCTCACCCTCCTTTTCTCCCTTCTTAAAGGAGTATTTTATTATCTCTTGTAGTGAAGACACATTCATTTAAAATTCAGCAATTCTTCCCATTTCACAATTTCCTGTATGAAATTCAAATAAAAATAAATTATTAAATCAAATATTTAAAAATAAAAACAGCATCTTACTTTTACAAAATATTTATAGCTATCTTCTACCTATATACATATACAAAATACAATAATACATAAGAAAATTGTGTGTGTGTGTGTGTGTGTGTGTAAATAGATGCCATTAACGGTGGTTATTTCTGACTGGCAGGATTTGTTTTCCTTTCTCCCGTGTGAACTTCTCTGCACCTTTTGATCTCTCTGAAAGCAAGCACGTTGTCTCTTTAAGAAGACAATAGTTGGGTTGTATTGTTAAGTACTGATATCAGAAGTGACTATGCCAAGATGTTAAAGGAGAGAGGAAGGAGGGAGGGTGTCAGGAGAAGGGAGGAGAGGGCAGGAGGGAGGGATGAGAGAAGGGGAAGCACAGAGACCCGACCAGGAAGCTGGGGGAAGGAGGGGAGGAGCAGAGGGAGGACACGCTGAGAAGGGGAGGGCCCGGGGCTGGAGAGACGCAGGAATCCCTGCTTGGCCGTGGAGAAAGCCTGGCCGCATGCTGACCTACTTTTCTTGGGTCGGTGTGTCTGCTGCCAAGGCTACTGTTGAGACAGTCCGGTGCCTCGGTGAGACTGTCAGGAGGAAGCTGAGCCGGATTCCTCCATTGCTTCCTCCTCCGTGCAGGGAGCTGGCGGGTTCATCCCCTCAGGCTACCCTGGGAAAGGGAGAGGGCCAATCCCTTTGCAGACTCCTGGGACAGTCTTCTCAGAGAAGATTGGTGAGTGTAGCCTATTCATCCCGTGTAAACCTATGGGATCTCTGGCCAGAGATTGCAGGCTCCCTTCTCCCTGGGGGACAACTAGACCCTCCCAGCTCTGGGACACAAGCCTCTCCAGCTAATGTCCCTTCCAGGTCCCTCCAGGCCACAGGGAGGTTCACATGGTTACCTGCGTGTACACACACACATGCACACACACACACACACACACACACCTTCCTGGTCCAGGCCACAGGGAGGTCCACATGGTTACCTGCATACACACACACACACTTCTTCCTGGTCCAGGCCACAGGGAGGTCCACATGGTTATCCATGTGTGTGTACACACACACACACACACACACTCACTCACTTCCTCGTCTGGCTGACCTCTTCGTATCTGCCTCTGGCTGGAAGACTGATGGGCTCTGGTTGTCAGCTCAGCTCTGCCCCTCTCTACTCCGTGTCTTGGACAAGTCTCTCATTTTTCTTGTTTTTAATATGGAGAAAATACCACCTACGTCTCAAGGTGAGGATGCGATCAAATCACATGTGTGAAGTGCCTTTAGTGTGATGGGTGCTCAATATAAATGCCATTAATAGCAGTTTCTCCATGAGGAAGCTGCTTTGTAGAAGATGCCAGTTGATGGCTCCAGCGCCAGGCGCTGGCCAACTCTACGTTATGCACATGTGGTCAGAAGTGACTTATGTCATCATAGTTACCTAGGCCTTGAGACAGGAAGTAACAAGTGCTTGGGGAAAGGCCTCCTTTCTGAAACATTTCCTGTGGAATAGTTTGGCTCCATGCCTACTACCTAAAGAACTATGTTTTGGATTAAATTTTGGTATAAAGAAAATAAACCGCTATAAAGCAATTGCTATGGTGCAGATGGAGGGCACCAGAGCTTTAGATGAAATAACTCTCTTAGCCTCTCAGCAGCAACCACTCAGAGGAAAACAGAGACTGAAATAAGCAGTGGAATTATAAGTAGGCATTTGTCATTTGGGGTTACGTGGCATTCACTCCCCCTCTTATGGTTAATATAAGATGTTTTCTTCTGGGGAAATTACCTTGGCCACACTGTGCCATCTTGGGGGGCTGAAAAATCAAAGCCTCCTGCCCTCCCCAAGTCAAGGAGTAAGCCCATGACCCAACTGGCCAATCAGACTCTCCCTCCCCCAGGACTTGGAAACATGAACGGAACAAGCAAGGACAGGAGAAAATAACATTACCAATAACAACAGCAGGGGGCATGTTCTTTCTAGTGGTGATGCCCTACCTAGCTTATCATTGCCTCCACCCCCACCACCCACAGCCTACCAGCTTCCTGTCTGCCCCTCACAGCCCTCCTTGCCCCGAGGCTCCAGATGCAGAAGCCCAGCTGACATGTGGACAGCTGCAACCTGATATCCCAAGGGCACTAGCCTTGCCCTCACCCCTCATCCTGCTCCTCTCCCCTGTCCCCTGTTTCTGTGCAGCCCACCACCGTTCACCCATTTGCCCGATGAAGGAACCTGGGCATTATCCCAGGTCCCTTTTTATCCCCTCCCCACCCGCCTCCATCTGGTCTCCAGGCCCATCAATTCTACCTCCTCAAGAACCTGTAAACCCATTTCTCTCCCATCTGCCTCAGGTCAGGCTTTCCTCCTTTTTCTCCTGGAAGATGGCCACAGCTTCTCCAGGAAGATGCCCACTGCCTCTAGGCCTTTCTCCTCCAACCCATTTTCCAGGCTGTAGTCAGGGCGATCTTTCTCAAATCTTCCATCTCGTTATATCAGGGACTTGAATCTCTTCAACAGCCTACCCCTTGCCCCTCAGTAAAACCAGACTCCTTATCATAAGCAAGGTCTTCTATTCTTTGCCACTCTGTTCCATTTCTCCTTCATCGCTCACTACCTCTACTCAAGCACCTTCCTCTAGCTACATGGAATTCTTCACTGATTCCTGGATATTCTTTGCTTTTTTGAGCCCTTCAAGCCTTTGCATATGCTATTTTCCTCTGCTTAGGATGCCTTTCTTCTCTACCTAGTAAACTTTTTCTTGTACCTTAAGACCAAGCTCAAATATCCCCTTTCTAGGGAGGACTTCTCTGAGCCTCACAGGCAGAATTTATCATTCCTTCCTTCAAGCTCCCATGACACTTATTCCCCAATTCTACCACAACACAGAGTTTACTGTTATACATTTATCCTACCAGTCATGTCTCCATCTGTCCCCTCTAACCAGCAAACCATCTCAAACAGAGTAGGATGAATGAATGAGTATATTCCGGTTGGAGACTGGGAAAGGAGATATAGCCTTAGGTTTGCTTTTGTTCCCATGGAAAGCTGGTTTGAAATGGGCTTGTTGACATTTCTGAGAGTGAATGTGTAAGCCTGAAACTGCTGGCAGCCATACTGCCACTGTGAGGAAAACACAGCCTCCTGCCCTCCCCAAGGGATTTCAACCCAAGGAAGACAGAGTTTGTGCATGGAGTTGTGACATTGGAGCCCCTACATGCAGCTGGGCCTGAAGTCAGCCATGACTTGAATTTTTCAGTTGTGTCAGCCATTCCCTCTTTTTGCCTAAGCTATTTTGAACATGAATTTTCCACCTATCACAAGCAAAAGAAACCTGTTATTCCTAAAGAACACTGAAATAACACCCCTGGAGAGAGAAACTTTAAAGTCCATCAAATCATCTGCCAAAGCACCCATCAAAATAAAAGTGTATGAATAAAATCAATGTGAAGAGACAGGATGGTCCAACAGCTGGCAAAACTTAACTGTAACCTAAATGGAGGGCTGGTCAGACATGGGGGCCTGGCCAAAGGAGGGCAATGGAGAAAGACTTGCCAATGACCATACAGTCACCATCCATGTGAAGAGGTATCAGTTGCCTTGGCAAGATTCCCCATCTAGTGTGGGAGTCCCGTGGGGTTCTGTGCCTGAGCCTCCTGGAGTTTCATGAACCTCCTGAGACTGTATGTGCAATTGTGCATCTTTCAGAGAAGAGTGTCCACAGTTTCTATCAGATTCTCTGAAGGGTTCCTTAAGCCAAGTAGGATAAGAACTGCTGAGGTAGTAAGTAAAAGCACTGTAGGCATCCTAGTGAAGAAACTCTTCTCAAAACCACCCAAATTCATTTTTTTAAAGATTTATTTTATTGTTTTTGATAGAGAGACAGAGACAGAGAGAGACAGAGAGGTGGGAGAGGGCCCAGAGCAGTCTCCATAGTTGTACGTCACCAGTTTTCAACAGTTTTGTTCCACACAGGTGGGTGAGGGCCACACAGGGCAGGAACTGGGCCAGGGGCCTCCTGCATGGGATGCATGCTCCTGCAAGCTGGGGGCCAAACCAGGGGCCTTCCACACGGGAAGCTCACCCTAGCTAGAACCAAACTGGGGGCCTCCCACATGGAAAGAACACTCCAGTTCAGCATATGGGTCTGCACAGGCTGGGTCGAGGACTCAATCCTCAGGCCCCAGGGCTGCAAAGTGAGTGCTCAACCCCAACGCCATCCCAGCTTCCCCCACCCAAGTTCCTTTGTATATTCCAGTCTCACTCTTGGGACACTGCCCTCTGATAAGCAGCTTTCCCACATGGCTTGCCTCCCAAGAGAAGAAGCAGTGAGCAACTGATGGGGGCGCTTGACTCTACTTGGGAGCTGTGTTTCCCATTGTGAAGTAAGAAGTGGGGACGTCAGGGCAAGAAGGGGATCCATTATCCTAGGCAACCCCAGTGCAAGTATAACAGAACTGGGGGAATAATAACTAGTATTTTTTGAGCATGTTCTAGATGCTTTCGTATGTTATCTCATTAAATCATGGCAAACCTGTGAGAGAAATTATTAGCCCTATTTTTATAGGAGGAAATCAAGGTTTATAGAGGTTAAAAAATTCCCTCAGGGTCACACAGCTGCCAAGACCCTGTGTTTTTTGTGCTGCCAACCATGACCACAAACCACATCCAAGTGATAGTAATCACACACTGGTCTTTGTGGTAACTTTGACTATAGTCATCATTTTTTTAACTTATTAAATGTATTGGGGTGACATAGGTTAGTAAAATTATATAGGTATCAAGTGGGTAAATTTGATAATACATCATCTATGTGTTGCATTATGTGCTCACTACCCAGAGTCGGTTCTCCTACCATTATATATTTGACTCCCCTCCCCATGGTGCTACTGTCACATGTTTCTGGCAGTGACTCCTGCCTCTACCCCTGGCCACAGGGTACATGAATCCAAGCACAACTGCCTGGGATATCCCCTGGACAGAGAGATTGATTTAGGGATGGAAATATGACCCAAGTTAGGGCCATCAGAGTGTAAATGGACTGTGTAAACGGAGACAGTAAGAAAGGCCTTTTGCCTCTTGGGTCTTGGAGAAAGCTAATTTTCAAGAGGAGAGAATAAAATCAATCAGAAACCAGAGATGATGGGCAGCAGGAGCTCCAGTAGCACTGAACTTCCAGTTCCAGTTCTAGAAGTTCTTTGCCTTCTGTGAACTCTCTTATAACAGCTTGAACAGATAGAGTCATTCAATGGGTGGACGTGCAAAACAACAAACGCCATAGCTACCTTTCCTTGCATTTATTCTTCACATCAAAACTCCATGGTAAGTTCTAGTCTTCTTACCAAAACGAGAGAAATAAGGGACAAAATTGTCCAGGTCACATACAGGTGGATGACAGAGCACAACTTAGGATTCAGGCCTCCAACTCAGTCACCATGCTATACAGCACACCCTCAATTAATTGGCACCCACGGGGACTGGTAAGTGCCAGCTAAATGTACATAGATGCTCCATTAACCAGAGCTCATGCAACCAGCAAGATTTTTCTGCTGGTTGCTTGAGAGTGCCCGTTGCTTGAGTTCCAGTTAACAGAAAATCTACTGTATTGCTTTCTACCAACATGATGAAAGTGCATGCCATTTCTGAATCCTAACAAAGTGATATTATGTCTGTTTGGGGAGGAAGCTGGAAGTACTTTAGATATCATCAGTGAGGAATGTTTGCCCCAGAAGATAGAACCTTCCTAGCTTACCTAAAATACGGTATTAGTATTCTGCTGTAACAAATAACTCCAAAACCTCAGTGACTTACAACAAGGTTTATTTCTGGTGCTCAGGTTTGCAGCTCAGCGGCATCTCAGCTCAGCTCTGCTCCACACGTCTTCTCACTCCAGGACTCAGGCTGAAGGAACAGCCACCATCTGGGACATGCTGATCTTATGGCAGAAGGCAGGAGAACAAGAGACTACGTTGAACTATGCAATCTTATTGAAAGCCTCTGCTTGGGCACAGCATGTCCACTCCCATTCCAGTGGTCAAAGAAAGTCATATAGCTAGCCCGACAATATATTCCACCTAATGGAATAACTCCTGGAAGAATATATGCCACTTACTGGAATCCCTCCTGGAAGTCGCAGGCACAGGGTGTGGACGTATAATGCCATCACAGAGAGGAAGAATAGGGTTGCAAACAATAACACAATCAATTATACCACACCTGCACTAGACCAGTGGAACATAGGGCAAATATACCTGTTATCACAGGGTGCTCTCCAGCAGGGCTGGTGGGAGGAGAACATAAAGCTCCTGGACGTTCTGAATTGAGCAAAGACGGGGTCTCAGCTGCAGACAGGCCAGGTTTCAGTGGCAAAACAGAAAATCCTGAGAGCTAAAGCCTTCAGCATCTGAGGGCCAAACAAGGACCTAACAAAAGTCCAGAATACAATGACCCAAGGGGATACCTGATGAATGTCCTAAGAATAATTCTTTTCTCAGAGCCTTGGGTTGGAAATCATTTCCCCTTCTGTTTTCTATTGCATTATTGTGCTATTTTCTTAATTATAAGAAGTAAGCATTTTCTTAAAGACATGTGTCCTTCCTGCAGCCTAAAACAGCACGGGCAGCAGAGACAACTGCTTTTCAATGCCAAAACTCATGATATTGGGGAAGGTTCGTATGTTGATGACACACCAACGGTGTGTTATTTCAATTCTGTGGGGTAAATCGTCCTGCCACCTATTGTATTGACTGACAAATAGAAAGGTGGTGATCAAGTTAACGTCTTTCCTTGAGTTGTGTGTGTGTGTGTGTGTGTGTGTGTGTGTGTGTGTGTGTATACAGATTAGATTTCACTTCCCAAACCTAAATGTTGCAGGAATTTTCCACTCAGATTCCATCTGAGGTTGAAGAAAGACAAAGGCCACCATGAGTCCAGGATGAGTTGGAGATCCTGAATTTCTATCTGGCTCAAGAAAACTAGGAAACATAAATTTAAAAATGTCTTAGCTGGAACTGAATTGGTGTGACATCAGCCCTGTGGATTTGTAAAAGTTAAAAATTAGTTTGGGCCCATTTCAGCCCAATCTGGTGCAATATATAATACATAGGGACTTAAGCCCATAGGGACTCTTTCTTTACCCAAAGAGAAATAAAATATTGAAAGGAAGACATTTGGATGACATGCAGGACATCAAGGGTAATATGACGATGGCTCTGATGGTCATTCCAGAAAAAGTTCCAAAATTGTTTCTGAAGGGCAGCCTAGGCACTGGCATTGGTGCATAGCTTTCCAAGGGGAGTACTTCAAAGGTGACGGTAGTGCAATTCAGCAATGAATGGAGTTATACAGACCTTTAAACATTAGTCCTGTCACTTGATGGCTCTGTGGGCAAGTAATTTAATTTCTCTGTGCCTCATTTTTTTCCTTAAAAAATGGGGTGATAATAATAGCATCTACCTCATTGGGATGTATTTTTAGGGTTAAATACACACAGCTAAAGCTCCTAGCACAGTATCTGACATATAGTAAGCAAATCACAAAATAACAAATTTTGGTTATAAATACTAATGTAATAGGGATACAAAAATGGTTGATATATATGTTTATAGCTTTTCTCCTTCCTCTCTATTGAAAAAAAAGCTGGCATTACTTGGTCAATATTTTCTTCTTCTACACCTTGTCCTATGCTCTCCCCTGCTTTTGGATCTTATTGGGGACATCTGGCTAATTTGTGGGAGAAGAATCAGAGAAATGGGGATATGGATGTGCAATGGAAAAGGCTAAACAGAACAAAAACAAACAATACATGAGAGAGAGGAAATAGCAGAAGGAATGGGGAGAAGTGGACCTGAACAGTGGGAATATTTGAAAAATTTGAAGAGTGGAAAATAAGAAATAGGATGAAAGATTCTGGAGCTGTTGTGTAGTGTGAGAGGTGGTAACTGAGATCCACCAAGGAATGGGGTTGAATTTGTTCTCTCTTGCTGCACAATAAATTATCACAATATGTAGCAGCTTAAAACAATATTTATTATCTCACTGTTTCTATGGGTTGAGAATTTAGGAGAAAGAAGCTTAGCTGAGTTATTCTGGCTGAAGGTGTCTCATGAGGGTGCAGTTAAAATGTTAGCCAGGGCTGCCATCATCTGAAGCCTTGATAAACAGACCCACTTTCAAGATGTCACACTCACATGGTTGTGGGCCGGAGGCCTCAGTTTCTTACCATAAGGGCTCTCCAAAGGGTTGCCTAAGTGCCTTTACAATGCGGCAGCTGACTTCCCCAGCGTGCGTGATCCGGAGAATGAGGAAGCTGAACAGATTTTTACGGCCCAGCTTTGGCAATCACTCACTGTCTCTCCCACTATATTCTATAGTGAGTCACTAAGTCCAGCCCACACTCAAGGAGAAGGGATTGGGCCTCTATCTTTAGAAGGGTGGAGAGTCAAATAATTTGTTGAGGTATTTTAAAACCACCGAAAGGATTTAAGGGAGTGTTGCTGTGGACTGTGATCCTTGAATATTATTGGAGGATTACATGGGAGGCTTGGAATTATTTTTGCTTTGACTGCACAATTTTTGCTGTTGTTGCTGTAATATGACATGCTCCCTAGAGTTGATCTATATTTCAGTATCATTTCCCTTCTGCCTGAATATCTTTTAGCATTTTTTGTAATCCAGGTCTGCTGGAGGTAAATTCTCTGAACCTCTTTCTCCTTCCGGGACTCTAATTACATATCTATAAGACTGATATTATCCCCCAAGTTCCGGAGGCTCAGTTCATTTTTTAAAATCTTTTCATTCTGTTCTCCAGATTTGGATCTTTGTTACTCATCTGCCTTTGAGTTCCCTGACCTTGTCTTCTGCTATCTCAAATCTGATGCTAAATACCTTCAGGTATTATTCATTTCAGTTTCTACTTTTGCTTCTAGAATTTTCATTTGTTTGTTTTTTGTGGTCTCCATTTCTTTGCCAAGATTACCTATCTGTTTATTCCTTTAATTCTCTGAACATATTTATAATAGCTGCTTTAAAGCTTGCATTTTCTAAGTCCAATATCAGGGTCATATTGGGTTTAGTTTTTATTGCCTGCATTTTTTTCTTAACTAACAATGACATTTTTCTGGCTCTGTGTGTGTGTGTGTTACAACTAGTATTTCTTGACTGAAAACTAGATGATGTGATTAATACATAGTTTATATACATATATATATCTGGGTTTTGTTATCTTCTCCTGAAATATACTGATTCTGAAATTCAGTTACTGTCAAATTATTTTGAACTAGTGTAGGTTCAGTTTTATGATTTGTTAGAGTGGGTCTGTGAAAAGTCAAGAGTGTTTCCCAAGCCCCTCCAACTTGGTAGGACTCAACTTCTAAACTCTGCTTCTACTGTAAATCTTGTCATGACTTCATTTTGGGTTTTGTTAGAGAAGGTATAAATTAGGTCTTACCCTAGGGCAGTGCTTCTCAATGGGCGATTCTGCCCCTAGGGCATACCTGACAATGTTCGGAGACATTTGTGGCTGTCACAAGTTGGTGGTAGGGCACTACTGGCATCTATTGGGTGGAGACCAGGGATACTGCTAAAAATCCTACAATACACAGGACAGCCCCCCACAGCAAAGAACTCTCCTGTCTAAAATGTCAATAGGACCAAGGTTGAGAAGCCCTTGTCCTTCCTCCTGAGGTGTGTGGTCTTTCTGGCTTCTCAGCTGGGTGCCAGGGGTATTAACAAGTCATTAATGAGATCTCTACCCTGGCAGGAGTGAAAAGCCAATGAGCCCCAGCACTTCTCATCCACCAGTACTTAATAGTGTGCCTCAGGTGGTCTTGTTTGCACATGTGTCTCTCAACCACGGACTCAGAGGGGACTTGCACACACAGCTCGCTCTACACAGCTCCCTGCTCTCTGATATCCAACCCCACAGATTCTAGCTTCGTCAGTTGCCCTGCGCTCTGATGGCTGCCTCCTTTAGTCAGTGGGACCATGGTACTTTGCTCACATTCTAGTTCTTTCTGCCATGGTTGGAATACCATCCCCAGGCAGGGAGCTGGAGAATTACAGAACTCAACTCTTGACTTTTCCACCTCTCAAGGATCATCATCTTGCTCTTCACTACCTGATATAAGTTTTGTCAGGTTTATAAATTAGTTGTGGCAGGAGGGTTAATCTATTCCAGTTACTCCATCATGGCTAGAAACTTAAGTCCAGTGTGTTTATCTTGGCCTATTTTTAGTTGAAGCCTTGTAGAAATTGATGAATCTGAAGGATTATAATAACATGTCCACACTGTACGTGTTGCTGACTTGTCGCTACTTGTTGAAGGCATTTCTAGTTCAGATTCTCATTTAACAACCATGTCCTGTGACCCCATCATGATCAAGGTTCTTTCCCAGAGGACAAATCAGTTCATCCTCCTAACAACCCTGAGAGATATGCATCATCATCCCTGTTTTTTGTGAAATAAACTTGTATCAGGAAGTGCAATTTTCCTAAAATTTAGGGAGATAAAGCAGACCCAAGGATTATATGGAAATATGTCAGAAATGTAAATTGGTCTCTCTGATTCCAAGTCCAGTATCTTTTCTTTCCTTTCCAACATCCCCAGCTGTCTTTCTGGGATCTATCTACAGGTCTCGGAGGAGATTAAATGGCCTCAAAGCGTGACTAGTTTTTCCCTTCTCACACTCTCATCTGCTCTCTGCTATTTTATTCACACTTTCCTGTTCTGGCAAACCTGTATCTGGTACTGGGCCTCTTTGTCCACATTTGTCCGGGGACACATCTGAGGCTGAGTATCTCCTGTCTCCCAGGGATCCAGGAACTTAACATGTCCAACATTTATATCACATCATTTCATTTCCTCTGTTAAAATCTTTTAAAAACAAGTGTTAACTAAGCAATCAGTTGGGTAAGACTTAACACTTTCCATGGAGCACCAGTAAATACTGACCTAT
Organism: Craseonycteris thonglongyai; assembly: GCA_004027555.1. Classification (NCBI taxonomy): domain Eukaryota; kingdom Metazoa; phylum Chordata; class Mammalia; order Chiroptera; family Craseonycteridae; genus Craseonycteris; species Craseonycteris thonglongyai. The sequence continues at coordinate 55,626 of PVKE010004737.1, forward strand.
TTCTTCCCACGCTTATGAATCAGGAGCTACTTTTGAGGTTGAAGAACCATGTTGTGCATGCACTATCAAATCACAACACAGAGCAACCATATATTTGACCCCTTTCACCCTCTCCACCTAAAGGAATCCACTGAACTGTCATCTGTGAGTTTTAGTCTTTCGTGCATTTTTAAACTTAATACAGTATGTAATAAATAAGATATTGTCTCTACACTATTCTGCAACTTTGTAGAGGGTTGAATGTTGGCCCCCCCCAAAAAAAAAAAAAAAATATATATATATATATATCCTAACTCCCAGAACCTGTGAATGTCACCTAATTTGGAAAACTGATCTTTGCAGATTTAATTAAGGGTCTTAGGATAAGATCATTTGGGACATCCAGGTGGTCCTAATCCAATGACAGGTGTCCTTACAAGATACAGAAGAGGAGAGACACAAGGAAACAATGTGAAGATGAAGGTGGACATCATAGGAGGGATGCCATTAAAAGCCACCAGAAGCTGAAAAAGTTCAGGAACAGAACCCCTGTAAGAGCCTTTAGAGGGAACATAGCGCTGCCAACACCTTGATTTCAGACTTCTGGCCTCCAGAACTGTGGGAAGATAAATTTTTGTTTTAAGACACCTAATATGTAGTAATTTGTTATAGCAGACACAGGAAAGTAATGTACGAATGTTCTCAGAAGAAGATAATCTGACACTAACCATACTGGGCTACTCAAGATCTTTTCCACTAATATTTGGCTTCCTTCTTGTTCCTGGGTTTCCTCAATGGTTAACCCTTGCTCGAATACTCATAGCCAACCATCAAAGCAAGCTACAAATGTTTAAGTAAAACTAGGAGGAAAAACTTAAAACTGAGTAAATTAAGAAACACTTAAATTTCCTACTGACTAGCAAATGATTGCTCTGTGTTTCCATAGCAACCTATGTGGTACAGGTAGGATACTTTCAGCTGCAAGACAATGGAAAATCCAAACCAAAGTAGCTTAAACCTTAAGAACATTTACTGGTTCACAGTTGGGAAGAGCAAAGGTGGGATAAGCTTCAGAGTCCACAGTGGTACAGCTGACGTGGAATCATCTCTCCACTCTGATACTTACAGTGCCGGTTACTTTTTAAGGCTGTCCCTGTCACTGTTGGAGGAAGGCTGCCACAGGCAAGCAGGGTTGCATGCTTCCTGTTTTAGGTCCAGGAAGAGAGTCAGAGAATGAGAGACAGAGACAGAGGCTGCCCATAGATCTCTCCTTAGAGAAGGTACTTCCCGGAAGACTTCAGCAAACCTCTCCAACGTAATTGGACATGTGCCAGTTTTAGAGCCAACTGCTGATAAGAATGATAGGTCACCCTCAAACAAATGAGGGTGGATCAGCTCCCCTGAGGCCTCCATAGGGTGCATAAAGTGGGGAGAGGGGTAGATAACTAAACAAAACAGAGATTGTCAGGAAGAACAAGGAGGTAAACAGATAATGGGTAGATATTGTATTCATATATGAATGATAATACAATACCAATGAGCCCACCATTCCATCCACCTTAAAATATAAAATACCCATACTCCCCTGCACAATTACATCCTCTTCTTCCTTCTTAGAATTACCTGCTAATTTAAATTTAGGGCTTATCATTCCCATGTATTTAATTCTATTTTTACTGTATGTTTGTATTCCTAAGCAGTATGTTGCATTGTTTTGTATGTTTTTATTAAACTTACTGCAGTGACATTGGCTAATAAAATTATATAGGTTTCAAGTGTACAGTTCTACAATACATTATCTGTATATTACACTATGTTCACCACCCAAAGTCAATTCTCCTTCTATCACCATATATTTGACCGCCTTTACCCTTTTCTACCTTCCCCTCTCCCCACTTACTCTCTGGTAACCACTAAACCATTGCCTGTGTCTATGAGTTTCTGTCCTTTGCATGGTTTTGAACATAACACCATAATACACCTATTATTCTGCAACTTGCTTTAATTGTTCATCATCAGATTGTGAGATACATCCACAGAAATATGTGAAGTTTCAGTTTACACATTTTCACAGATGCATCCCAATGTATAGATGCATTCATTCTTTCTCCTGTTCTTAAACATTTAGGTTAATGCTTTTTTTTTTTCTTTAATTATTACAAGAAATCTTCTGTGAACATTCTCAGTGCATGACTGTATTCTTAGGAGTTTCTTTTGGATATATAAATGGAAGTGGCATTACTGAATTAGAAAGTATGTACATGTACATCTTTAATTTTAGTTATTCTCAGAAGCTGTACCAAGTTATATCTCCACCAGCTGTGTATGAGTTCTCCCCCACCACACCCTGCCAACACATGCTGAGTTCAACTTTAAAGTCTGTTAGTCTTGCAAATCTTAAATGGTCTGTCATTCTTGTTAGTGTCCAAACTCCACAGTGGGCAAAGACCGTGTTTACTTCATTCATTCCCAGATCCCACACAATACTTAGCATTTGGTAGGTTTCATGAGGGAGAGAGAAAGATCAGACACTGACCTACTGAGGGCAGGGTCCAAGCCTCCTTCTTCTCTGTATAAATCCTTTGCTATGTTACTAACAGTACAAAGGGTCAGGGGATCAAATGACCCCAGTAAGATAACTTTGGAATTAACTGATGTTAAGAATAGACATATAGGGGAAGCCAGGATGGCTTAGTGGGTTAAGCGCTCACTTTGCAGCCCCAGGGACCGAGGATTGAATCCCGGCCCCGGCCCATGTGGACCATATGCTGAACTGGGGAGTGCCCCCAGTTCAGTTCTCACTGGGGTGAGACCCTGGCCCACTTCCTGCCCTGTGCCGCCCCACACCTACCTGTGGAATGAAACTATGTGGAAAAGCCAATGATGTACAACTATGGAGACTGTTCTAGGCCCTCCCCCTTCTCTCTCTCTCTCTCTCTCTCTCTCTCTCTCTCTCTCTCTCTGTCAAAAACAATAAAAATAAATCTTAAAAAAAAAAAAAAGAATAGACATATAAATCAGTTGAACAAACTAGAGAGCCTAGAAATAAACCCAATCACATATGGTCAATTGATGTTTGATAAAGGCACTAAGGTAATCTAGCAGGGAAAGGACAGTCTTTTCAACAACTGATGTTGGTAATCTCTAAACTCTTGTTACCAGAGGGTAAGGGGAGAGGTAGGTGGTGGAAGAGAAAGAAGGGGGTCAAATATATGCTGATAGAAGAACTGACTCTGGGTGGTGAGCACACAATGCAGCACATAGATGATGTACTACAGAATTGAAACTTATATAATTTTACTAACCAATGTCACCCTAATAACTTTATAATAACAAATATATTCAAAAAACAAATGATGTTGGAATAACTGGTTATCCATTGGGAAAGAAATAAACCTTGACTCATACCTCACACCATACTCGTACACAAAAATTAACTGGAACTGAATCAAAGACCTAACTATAAAAGCTAAAACTATAAAGCATCCAGAAGAAAAACTAGAAAATCTTTGTACCTAGGAAATATACTAATATCCTTAGAACACAAAAAAACACAACCAATAGAAGAAAATTACTCTTTATCAAACTTATGTTAACTGGTAAGAAGGGAGGGAAGATACAGGGGAAATCTTGCTATCAGCTGAGTCAGCACATGCAGGACAGAGAGCATGAGGCAAAGGTGTCTTCACCTTTGCCCTCAAGCTGCCTGTCCGTCTTACCTTGGAGTTCTCTCTTCTCTCCTCCCCCCACGGCGCTCTGTGTCCCTTAACCCCTCACTATGCCTCCTGGCCAGGCTCTTCCTCAGCCTCTGGCTCACATTCAGTCATTCAGGCCCATCTGGTTTCCCCTTTGGTGGAAATGAGGGTTAGGGAAGTAGAGGGGTGATCAGGGAGGAGGGGTTGAATAAAGAAGGAAAGAACCTTCTGGGTTCCACCTCAGCAGGAGCATATAAACACACCAACTTCTCAGCATAGGATATTGAGAAATGGATTCGGTTTTCCCTCCACTTTTTTAAACACCTCCCTTTACCTTTATGGTCCCAACTTAGCATGGGTCACATTTCTAGAAAAAATAGAAGACAAGTGTGCACCACACCCAAATCAGTGGGAACTACATCCAACAATTTTTTTTTTAATTGTTACAAATCTGCCTTCCTTTCAGTGGTTCTCAAGCAAGGGCAGTAGCGCCCTCTGGAGGCAGATGGTAATGAGTGGCAGCATTTTTAGCCGTCCTGCTGCTTGGATATATAGTGGGTCAGAAAGGGCCAGGGACATTGGACAATCTGCAATGAGCAGGCCAGACCAGCACAGTGAGCCAATGTTTGGCCTAAAATGCTGATCGTGCCCTCACTGAAAATGCTGTGAGCTCTAAGTGGCTGAGGGCAAGGCCTTTCATGTTCACAAGTGTGTCCCCAATACCTAACCTAGCCTAGGGCCTGGCACACAGTGAGAACTCCGTAAATACTTGTTGAATGAGAGAATGCGTGAGTGAATGCAGTATTCTGTGGCCCCTGCCCACAGACCTCAAGTGGCTGCTACAAGCACACTTTGAAAACCAGGGTGTTAACTCATCATCAGTCAGAAACAGACTAGGAATCCAAAGGAAAAATAACATATCCTCCCTGTCTGGAAGTGAGTGAAATTTTCTTTAGATGTGGGGAAAACATTTTATCCTTGACCCTGTCTCCTCTCCGGTTTAGAAATCTGAGGGAGGTTGAAGAGGAGGGGGGTTAAAGAGACATAGTCACAGTAAAAAAAAAAAAGCATAAATGCTCAGACAACACAAAGCAGCCAAAACCTGTGCACATTAACCCTCCGCAATGACAGTGGCCATGAATGAACACGGCGGGGCAAAATCTGCCAGAACAGCTGGGTTTTTCAGAGCACGTAAAGGGGGCTCCCAAGCCCACCTCACTAGGAGAGAAGTGACGAGGCGGGGCTCCAGCTCAGAAGCCACAGACTGAAACCTCGCTAGGACACCTGGTAGAGTAGACACTTAGACTTTGGGTAAATTGTCAAACTTCTCTATGCCCCAGTTTTACCTATAAAATAGGGACAATGATACTTACACTATAGGGGGAATGTGAAGATTACATGAGATGATGCAAATAAAACAAAAGCACAGTGCCTGGCACTTAATAAACACTATCGTTATTATTTGAAAAGCAATCCCACACAGATGGCCAGTAAAAAAGCCACTAACCATCTTGGGAACAAAAATATAGATACTTGGCCATTTAACCCAAGGACATGAGCAGGCCAACAGAACATCACGTTCTCAGACAAAAATGAAGTAATTGTATTCTGCCTCTAAGTCATTTTGTTCCCTGATTGAACACAGGGCTGTGACTCACAGTAAATTATAATTGTGTTCTATATCCCTCTGCTGATAAGTATTTCATTTTTAGGCCTCTTTTGCAAGAAATGAAGGTCTTCCAGCCAACTTATTCCTCATTCAAACTTTACAAATTCATTTTTCTTCCACCACCCTCCCCACACACCCGGGGCCACCACTAGCATTTTGCTGCACCAAGCACTAGATTTGTGTTTTATTCTAATAACTCTGAACATCGATAATAATGAAAACACTTGGCATCTGTTTTCTGTTGAAATCTGAAAGCTTCAGAGCAATATTTACTAAACCCACTTCCCCAACCATGGCGCTGATTTAATTAAGCAACAGTAAAATATGACATTCCAAATCAGAGTTACAAGCTGTTCTTGGGCTATGTCAGGGCCAATCCTTTATATGTTCAAATTTGTGAGCATGCTACTTGAGAAACATCACTTACCCAGCTGATCCAACACACGCTCTCTCCTCTCACTCGCATGCAATACAGTTTGGGATTTCCTGTCTCAAATCTAAAGACTCCACCCACGTGTTTTAGAGACTGAGGGTGATGTGGACAAATATTTCAGCACTGGTTAGCGTATAAACTGGGGCCCATTCATGAGTTTAAAATTTTGTTTGGTAAAGATGGTCTGGCATAAATAAATCAAGATAAGAGCATGAAAGAATACTTTTTTTAATGAACTGCAAGTCCCTATTCTGAAAGTTGTGAAAATTTGCCCTGAGCGTGCACATGGGCAGACAGCAACTTTCACACATCCAATTACAGTCACGATGTGTAACTTAAGTCAAACTCACCGTTATTAAATATTACTAGGTGTGGGAATATTTATGCAAATAACAGCGAAGCACAATAGCCATGAATGTAGCCCTGGAAAGAATGCAATCCAATCCGCCTCCTGTTCCCATTTTACAGATCAGGAAGCTGAACAGAGAGAAGGCTGTGTGTGTAAGAAGTCCACACATAGTGAAAGGCGGAGCCAGGACCAGGGCTGCTGCGTCTCACAGATCATACTAAAGAAAGGAAGTCATGCCTGGGACCTGCCTGGGTGCCCTTCTTTCTCAGAATGTTTCCAGCACTGTCCAGTTTGGTAGCAACTAGCCACATGTGGCTAATTTTATTAAAATTAAATAAAATTTTAAAATTTAGCCCCTCACACAGTCACATTTCAAGAGCCCAACACATGGCTAGTGCTGAGTGACACAGCACAGATACATAAATGTTTCTATCATTATAGAAAGTTCTGCTGGACAGTACTGGACCATACACATGGAAAGTTCAGCAGCCTTCTCACCTAACTTTCAAATTCCATGTTTGTTCATACTGTACTCTCAATACCTACTATACTGCCCAGCAGGCTTTGGGAACCCCAAAGACTTGTATGAAGGCGCGGAATGACACCAGGAACTGTGACACACACACACACACACACACATACACACACACCTCCTCCTCCTCCTTGCTGAGTAGGGCTTTCCTGCACATTCTGAGGGAGCTGCAACATGGACCAAGAACTACATCCTGGGAAGCTCTCTCGTCTGGGCCCACGAGCATCAGAGCCAGACACAAGACAATGGAGGTTAGAGCTACACCTTCAGACCCTCCCTAAACCCAGCTCATGCCACCAGGAGAGTCTATAGGACATTCAGGGGCCACTCCCAGCTTGTTCTGAAGGCTCCTAAGATTCCAAGAGAAGTCTGACACATTCTCTGTAGAAAATATCAACTAATATCTGTATGGTCCTTTACAATCCAAAAGTAATGCCATGGGGTCTCCTTTGATCCACACAATT